>JAXQQM020070905.1:0-82499 GCA_034641835.2 Pinus albicaulis | reverse complement strand
GGGTGCTGAAATTTTCTAACGAAGTTCTCTATGAATTCATTGAATAGAAAGAAAGCGGAAAGGTTTCATCAAGAATTTTATGCTACAAAATTCTGGGATGTGATGACATATTGATGAAGCAGGTCAATGGAATGAAGCTCTTCATTCAAGTAAAATTGCTATAGGATGACTCAAAGGAAAAATGTATCAGGTATATATATATATATATGCTAACACTGGATGTTGTGAATTCATGTCATATGGTTGTAGGTAATGGACTTATATATTTATAAGTATGATCTATGGAGGAGGATCTCTCACGGTGCAATGACAGATGAAATCAACATAATATATCCTCATATGGAATATGAGGTGGTTGTATATGAGCAAGGAACTTGAAATCGGAAGTTCCTGGGAATTAATATCATGAAGTGCAACCATGTCAAGAGGCAGTTATCATCCAGAAGCCAAGAAGATGTGACTAGAATATCTCCTGGAGGATATGTAGGCTCTGATAGAAGTCTGGTAAAGAAGAAGACCCTTGAAAAGACATATCATTAGGAGATGTGTCAATCTAAATAAAGGATGTTGTTTCCTACAGGAAGATGTCATGGTGAAAGATCATCGCTGAGGTAAATTTTGTTTTATAAGTTCATATGTATATTTTTATCTGGATGAATTTGCGCAGGGTTGATAATCATGTGGAAGGATCTAAGATCCTTGGAGATGATTCGAAGGAAAGTAGCATGGCATGAAGGTGGACCAGATGAGAAAGACTGATGAATCACTTTATGATGGTTGACATGACTCATGATTGAAATTGATGGATGATATGTGCCCTATGAAAACAAAGGTTGAAGATTCCTCAATAACGAAATCCATGACATCGAGGGGAGGAATTCTTCATGAGCAACTGGGTGTCTCACCATTGCTCCTGCAGGACCCTGGTTGAGAGGGAGCTTGGTGGAAGGACTTGGAAGAAGCTTGAAGTATGTCCTTCCTGAGTTAAGAGGGAGTGACGTATGTGATTCTCTAATGCATGTTTCTTGCACTAGACCAGGACTAACATCCGTAAGTATTATTGAAGGCCATGTGGAGAGAATGGATAGACACATCATTCTAGTTTTCACCTGGAAGACAGAATAGAGGATTGGGTAATCATCTGGCATTCAATACTCATTGAGAATGTGATAGGGCATTCAAGATAAGAGTAGTCAAGGACCAATATTATTTGATGGTTGGATACCAAAGAGAATAATATTCCAAGAAGGTCATACTCTGTGAACACCTGGGTGGAGTATGTACCGTGGAGAGACAATGACCATGGTGTCTATAAGTCATATGTCTCGCCATCATTTTAGCCCATTGTCTCGTTGAGATATAGAGTTGTTAGTCAAGGCCTTTCATGAGGACCATGCTGGTTGATATGATGTTATACAGATGTGATTACCAATCTGATTCTTCTTATGAGATTCTTCAGTTTGAAAGTGACCATGTACCTATATGAATACCTCCCTAGTTAAGAGGGAGTGTTGAAAAGTGTAACTAGGATCGGTCTTCATTATGACTATGTAAATATATATTTATGAAAAGAAGAAGACAAGGATAATATATATATATATATATATATTTGATATGGCAATCTCATGGTTTCGTGAGCAAGGTCTAGGTCAAAGGACTTCTTCTTGATGTCCTCTAGGTTTTTGTTTTCTGGTCATAAATGTCCTATTTAAGAAGTCATGTATGAAGTGTCTAAGTATGCTCCAAATCATGTCACATAAGCCTTGAAAGTCCAGCATTGAACCCTTATAAAGAACAACAAATAAATAGCATGTAAAGTCAGCCTATATTTAGTAGAGAAGTCGGCCTACAAGGTGACTATAGGGTTGGCCTAAAAGTCAAGAATATGCATTATATATGTGAAGGTTCTGCGGCTCAGTTGAAGGACAAGGAATTGCGGATTTGTCTGCGGTTTCACAGTGATCAAAAGTGCGGATTTCAGATACATCTGTGGTAAGAATGCAGACTATTCTGAGTTCAAAAATGTGGATTTCAAAGAGTACAAAATGCAATTTGTTCTGAGTTAAAAAGTGAGGATTTCAGAGAGTATTAAGCACAAATGAAAGGGCAGCTCCAAGAATTATTGCGGGCACCTCTGAAGTAAATCAAAGTGTAAAGAAGTCTGCCATAGTTGCAAGGTCAAGGCAGTATAGAAGATCAAGTAAGAGAAAGTGTTTGAAGATAAACTAGAGACCAATTTCTCTAGTAAAGTACAAGGACAATGCAGGTCAGTACAGAACTGAAGGATCAGCATTGAAGGTCAACAAAGAAGCAGTGACAAAGTTTTTGGAAGCATACATAGGTCAAGGGTCTAAGTCTTGGTCATGGTACTTGTCATCTGAAAGGTCCATAAGAAGAATTTCTCGTGGGTTTTCCTCTCCAAGAGGGAGAGGTTATGCCCTGGCTCAAGGAACCTAATTTTGTGTCTCTTGTACTATTTGATAATTGACTTGATAAAAGATTAAATAAGCTAAAGAAGAAAAGACATAAGTATCTCAAGTAAGCTCACAAGTAATTATCAAGAAGAGAATTTGAATTAATCACTAGTGCTCCAAATTCTCAACAAGTTTAAGCTCCCCATGACCTGGAGAGAAAAATTCCATATCTGGGAGGGATATCAACCACTACAACATCCATGAGGAAATTCTTGGTTGGGATTTTCTCTAAAGACACCACTAGATCTTTAATGAGGCCAAGACATTTCACTCTACCTAAATAAAATGAATAAAGGTCATGGAAAGGTCTTGTGATATCTAGGCCTAATCTGTCCATGATGGCTTTGGGCATAAGGTTACGAGATGCTCCGGAATCAAGCATGGCGTTATGGAGGATAAAATCATGGATTTTGAGTCTAAGATAGAATGGAGGGACTTCACTATCTTCTAAATCACCATCAACAATAGGACCAAATAAAAGTTCGGGGTGATAATCACTTACATTAACCATATCTGACATTTGATTTACCCTAAGCAACTTGGCTAATTGAAACTTATACTGGTAATTATTGACTATTTCAGTTAAAGGAATGGATACTTTCAGTTTAGATATTTTATTTTCAAGGCTAAAAAGGGTAGAATGTTTTTCTTCCTCTTTGGATGATGCATATTTCTTCTCTATTTGATCTTTGTGTGCCATTTCCCTCTTCTGTCCTCCATCTTGGACTTGTTTATCCTTTTTCTAACTGCTAGTAGAAGCTTCATTGCGTTTGTAGTGATGATCTCCATCATTAGACATATTTGGAGGGCTTAATGGTCACCTTTTTTCCTCCTTAGATATTTTTTTCTTGAATTTTTATTATTATTTGGTTTTATGATGCTAGTATAGGTGTTTATTAAGGCTAACATACTCTAAGTGCCTAATATGAGGTTGAGTGCAAAAAATCATGACTTATTAAGCACTTTTATAAGGATTTTATCATAAAATCTTGGAGGAGACAGCGAGGAGAAATTATTGGAGGATTTTCCACCCTCCTTAACTCTCAAAGGAAGCGAAAGTATCCCAAGGATTCTCCCCAGAAATTTGAATTCAGCTCTACGACCAAAGGTGTTACACCATTTTTGGTCATCTAACCTATTATTATTAGATGGACCCAAGTACACCATGTAAGACCAATTTTACCTAAGTAAAATTGCTTTCACTATGAAAATAACTTAGTAAACCACCTTTATTAAGTTGTTTATGGTCTAAACAGGAAACCCCATGAGGAAATATTAAATAAATCTATATTTGTTTGATTTTCCTCAAGGAATAATTAGTTAAACAACAGTTTAATTAATATTCTTGGTTATATTTAACCCAAAACAAGGAAATTAATTAGATAAATCATTATTTATCTTATTATTTTCTAAGAATAATTATTTAAACCTTATTTAAATAATATTCTTTGTTAAATATGACTAAATCACCCTTAAATAAATAAATAAATCATTATTGATTTGATTATTACTCAACCACATCCTTAAAATGATAATCAAATCATTTATTTATTTATTGTTTACAAATAAAGGGATTTGACCCAAGTCAAATTCCTTTTCCCTCCAACAAATATAATAAAATATTCCATAAAAGTTGGATCTTGATTTGGTTAATAATATTTTAATTATGCACCAATATCTAGACTAACTCAATATTTTGTTATAAATTGAAGGGTTTTTCCATCCATTTACCACCTTTTGTTGCCTAAATATCACTCTGGATCCATACTTTTGGTCTGACTTTGATCCACCATCATAGTCATATTTTGCTACCATTTTTGTCTGGGTTTTCTACATCATCAAGAGAGAGGAATTTTAGATCTGAAGTGCCGAGGACTTAAAAGAACCCATCCCATTAAGGAGAACTGGGAACACCCTCCTGTGTTTTCCTCCCAGGTGCCATTAATACAAAATTCATTCAACATATTCTTGTCTTGTCTATTGGATGCATGGAGTAAATCTTGTTTTTTCTACTGCTTAATGTCTTCTAATGCATAGATCTAGATTTTTGCAGCATTTATCTTGATCACCTAACTACATATTTGAGGATATTGGTAGCCACCTTTGCTGTTAGGGCTATTTGTTATGCACAGCTAAAGTGGTCTTTTTTCATACGCTTGGAATTAAGATTCATACTAACAACTGGCGACTCCACACAGGTTTACGATTATGACCACTGTCGTTTTTTTTATCCTTGCATATCCAGTTGCTTCAAACCCTAGGATTTCTCTTCAACCCCATGCTTTTTCTTTTATTGATGTTTTTTTTAACCTATAAAACCCTAAAACGATAAAAATTATAACTTCTGTGTGTTTTTGGACCTATTGCGCAGGTGACAGACATCAGCCGCAGTTAAAACGATAATTTTTTTTGAAATCTACTGTCGAGAGTGTCGGAAGTTTAGGTCGCACTCTTTGGCCCAAAAAACTGCGACCTGGAGCTTTAGGAAGCAGGAATCAGCCCAAAAACTGCGACCTCTACTGAAAATAGGTCAGAAACTGCGACCTGGATTTTTTGCTTGGATTTTTCTGAAAGTTTTCTGGGTTTGTCTGAGCATCTGTTCAGGGTTGTTTGACATCCATCTCTACCTGTTTTGGACCTGTAATTCTTTTTTTTTTCTCAACTAAGTGGGAACTTAGCCCCCTAGGGCTTCAATACCCTCCACTTCTAGTGGAAGAGTTTTTATTGTTGCAGGTTGTCTGAAATTTCAGTGTCTTCAACCCTTTTTCAGATCTGATACCTCACCTTCAGATCCACTTCAGATTGTCTTGTTATCCATCCAAATCACCTCATTTAGCTTCTTTTGGGTTTTCCTCTAGGGTTCACTCCGTTTCACTCCTGGAGATAGCCTTTCGCCACCTCTTTTTACAGCAATTTTTCCTCTTATTTGTTGTTGTTTTTTGCACCACTTTCTAGCAGATTTTGTCCTTTAGATCCATGTCCCTCCTGACCTTAGATCTATTGGCTTTTTTAGTGTGTTTTGATTAGTTTTTTACTCAACTATAGACTAGTTGCTGAGAGGCCCACCTCCTTGGGTTTAGATTATTGCATTATTAGTTGTTTATTTTATGTTTTTGCAGGCTTATATATTGTCATTTGCAGGTTTATTTGCAGCTATACAGCACACTTTTTCTTTTGTCTCTACAAACATCTGGGTTTAAAAATTAAAATTTACACACTTCAAACACACACCCTAAGTGAAAAAGGGCTTGGTTAACACCGCCAAGCAAAGACTCTAAAACATTGAAATCAGTTGATCCTGCACCTCTCTACCCTTGTTTCAACATTGTAATCAGTTGATCCTGCACCTCCCTGCCCTTGTCAGTCTCTTTTTCCTTTGTGTCATGTTTTTGTCTTCATCATTACACCACCAAGGCATTTATCCCAGAGACTTCTTGGCCTTCATCCTCAGTTTTCGGTAGGAAGAATTACTCCTCCGCGTAAGATTCGAGTTAGTCCTCCACCGAGTCCGCACACTGACTCTTCTTCTGGTCCTTTGGGTTCTCCTTCTCGTTCTTCCTTCGGTTCTCCCCCTGACACCTTCACCATGTCTGGTGCAAGACCTAATGTTGGTGGTAACCCCGGCCCTCATGCCTGGAATACCACTAGTGGGACCGCAACGGACACTACCCCAGCTGCGCCCTTGCTCCCCTTCATGGTAGGCCTTAGCCTCCCCGATTTTGACTAGTTGATAAATTACCCTATACACCATGATGCTAGTTGGCCTGCCATGCTGACAAAGCTCCCTTCCAACATTCCAAAGTTTGAAGGCCTTATTGGGGAAGATCCTTCAAATCATGTTCAATATTTCCACATGTGGTGTTCGTCTAACTCCATTACCGATGACTCTATCCGTCTTTGGTTGTTCCAATGAACGCTTACAGGTGAAGCTTCTAAGTGGTATGTTGATTAGGCCCCTTCCTCTCATACCACCTTTGCGACTCTTGCCCGAGATTTTCTGTCTTACTTCCATATTCCCCTTCGTTATGACACTAGTACCGAACTCTTGACTTCTTTTCGTCAATCGTCTGCGACCCGCCTATCCAAACATGTCCAGGAATGACAGAGAAGAAAGAGCCTATGTCAATCCCCTACCTTCGAAGACTGTTTCTACATGGACTGGTTCCTTAGATCTCTCTTGCCTCCTATCGAGAAAGATGTCGCATTGCATTTTCCTCAAACCGAAGAAGCCGCTCTCCAAATGGCGTTAAAATATGACCTAATCTACGCTTAGTCGGGTTATATTTATACCATTCTACCTGATCTTCCCAGACCTGGTGGTGCCAATGCACCAGAGGCATCTCATGTCACCGACGGTATCTTTGTAACTCTCTCCAATCCATACGCTCATCCTCCCATGGGCTATGGTTTTCCTGGTGGGGGGCCAGTACCTCCTGCACTTTTCCCCCTCCCGGTAGCACATATCCAGGATATGGCATGCCTCCTCTTTTTTCCCAACCTCCTGTTTACCACACTATTACCCAGCCTCCTTTTATCCGTATCAACAGCCTGGTGCTCCAGCTCCTCCAACATTAGCACCTCTGCCTCCCTTGCCTTCTCAACCCCTGCAACAGGAGCCACAACCCCCTCAGGGGCAGGTGTATGCATAGCAAGGCACGACTAATCCTCCTACCTCCAAAAATATGAGGAAAGGCACTCAAAATCAATCTTCTCCCAGAAATCTTGGACCTAATCCTCAAAATAATGCACCTAACACTACTAACCAGCAACAGAGCACTCAGCCCAAGCAGGACAAGCATGTTCCCATGAACCAACCTTGTTCTTATTGTGGTGTTTATGGTCATTACATGCACGATTGTCCTCTTTTACAATAGATGAAGCAGATGTGGGAGTCTCAAGCAGCATTGTGAGGACAGCAAGCCTCCCCTTTCGTCCCTCCTAATCCCGCACTTAGACAGTCATTTGTGTTTACTAATCCTTTCCCTCAGCAAGGATTTGTGGCTACCCAACCATCTGAAGGTCGGGTGACCACTCAACTGCTTCCATCTGGTACCCCCGATTACCAGATTCTCAAGATGAATTATGATCAACCTCTAACCGTAGACATCAATCTTCAAACTCGTTCTTGTCAATACAACAAGCCTCCTGCGACATCTGCCCCCGAGCCGCCTACTTTTCTCTCTACAGAGCCTCTTTTGACACCTAATGGTCCCTCGTAGATCCCTCAGCCTAAGGAGGAGGTTCATACCAATATCCCTAAGGGACCACTATGCCGAAATGTTGATTCTGACAAAGCTGCCCATTTGTATAGCATAGTAGATGATTTGGTGCAATCTCTCGCTACCATTTCAATGCTGGAACTCCTCCAGTCGTGCCCTTCACAATGAAAAGCTCTAATATTTGCCCTGGGTGCTGTAGATACTTCCAAAGATCGATTGATTGTCTTTGATACTGACCGATCAAAACATCCTCCTCTCCCTGCTTCCATCGCCTTCCAAATCCCAGTCAAGATCAGGAACACCAACATTTCCCGGTGCATTATTGATTAGGGGGCATCCACCTGTGTGATGTCCACTTCAGTTTGGAAGCAACTCGGATCACCTGAGTTGGCTCCTTCTATGATCACTCTCCGAGCATGGGATGGCCATGCCTCCCAGCCCATTAGCTTATTCTGCAATTGTCCTATTACTCTTGCGGGCAAGACTGTTTGCATTGACGTAGAAGCCATAGATGCCCCCTTAGATTACAACATTCTATTGGGTTGTAGCTACACTTATGCGATTTAGGTTGTCCCTTCCGCGGTCCACTGCCAGATGTCCTTCCCTCATAATGTAAATATACTCACCATTGACCAGTTGACATATTATGAACCGAAGTCTCAGACCTCCCCTAAGTCCACTATCTCTTTGGTGGCAAACAAGGAAACCGTTGATCCTTTGACTAGTGTCTCACCCAGATTCTACAAAGATTCCTCATTGCTTGGTACATTCCCTAGTCTTCATCCTCGTGTCTCTGATCCCAGATCATCGAATGTTTGCATGATGCAATCATCTCGAGTTGCCCTCAAGCAGCCCGCTTCGGCTAGTCAGCAGCCACCTCGCCCTCTACAACCTACTCCTAGCCCTTCGATTCAGCCTTCTGGACCTCCTCCTCCTAGCCCTTCAACTGGTATCCATGACCCTCTCTACCCTCTTGTAACAATTCCTCCAGGTCTTAACCATTTAGGAGCCATCCTACCTAGCCATTACCCCTCCGGTTAGATACCGTTCCTAGCTCCCCCCCCCCAGGAGTATATACGGTACCTGTCATGGCCACCCTCTCTCTTCCTAACCTGACCCTTGGGATTCCCATCTGGTACCTTGATCCTCCAGTTGCTACCCCATCTGGTCAACCAAAACCTTATCTTACTTTGACCCCAGTTCAACCGGTCTCCATGAATTCTCCCGCTGCAACAGTGCCTCAGCCACCTCAACAGGAACCACCTCCTGTTGTGATCGCTTCAGGTAAGAAGGGCAAAGCTCGCATGGGGGCAACCAAAGACAAGGCCACCCCGAAAAACCTTGCCCCTCCTCAGCCTCCAAAACGCACTATCCAGTGTGCTTTTTGTGGTGTTATCAGTCACGCCACCCATACTTGTCCAAAGTTGCCTCACCTTAATTCCATGGTCAATGGGACATTTCCAGAGTCTGATATCCCTGAGGTTTATGTTACTATACCTCATTCAGTCTTGAAACTAAAAACTTTGCGCACCAATCACACCTGTGCTTTGTGTGATTTCCATGGTCACTATACTCACTTCTGTCCCCGCCTTGATGATTTCCGTACCTCTTTAGCGGAAATTCACCAATACGAAGCCAAGCGCAATGAGTCCACCTCTCCCTTATTTGCGTGTTTTTCTTCGGAAAAACCCAAGGACACGAATGCTCCCATTGACACTCCCCCTCCTGATGTCAAGATGACAGAGCCTTCGTCCACCATTTTGTACCTATCATCATCCATGAGACCCTTGGTGGAAGTTCCCTTGGAGACTTCCCTTGATGTTTCGCATGACCTCCCTTCGGCAATCACCCTGGGCTCAACATCAGTATATCCTTTATCTTCTTACTCCTTTGTCACCCCTTGTGACGTGCGCATGTGAACCTCTCTTCTCATGATGATGAGTCAGGTAGCTTCGTCGCGTCAGGTGTTCTTTCTTCCACCAGTCACCCCATCTTTAATTACGATGACGACATTATGGAAGTATTTACCACCCCTAAATTTATCTTTCCCCCCTTATATTGAACCACATACACTTTGTGGCCATTACATTAACACCCAATGTTTGGGTAAGGGGGCACCCATATTTGAGAGACCAGGAGAAGCAATTCTCCATAACTCTCCTAGTGCATCTAGTCGCGTTGACTCTAGTACCATCATTCTTCCCTATTTAGAAGAACCTCTAGAGTCCCATATCACTTCATATCACTCTAGGTATGATACCCCTCATCATTCCTTCATCTTACATCAGCAACCCAGTCCCCCAAACATTGTTGTTGACCAACCTATGGGTTTTCTAGGAGAGCACCAATTCATTATCTCCAAATCCTCTCTTTGCGATAGTGACACCATGTATGCCAACCCGGAAACTTAAAGTCCATTTGATTCATATATGCAGTACCAAAAGAGATTGGTAATCGTCCATTCCCTTTCCCAAACTACATAACCATAAAGAAAATAAATGACGCACCACATCATTAAAATGTGTTTAGATTCCCCTTTTTCTAGATACATTTTGGCATGACCACAACATGCTTTGGGGCACCTATACCCCTCAACCATAAAAATCCCATATCTCAGCCAAAAATAGCACTGAAACCCCCTTTCTCTGACAGGTTGCACTTTTCAGGTCATTTCCTAGGGCAGGTCATGGTTTTCTGCCGAGTACCTACTACCCAGGTAGCAGAACAAACCCCTAAAAGTGCAGCCTGGCCTGTTCATGAGCTCTGGGGACCTAAACTAAACTTTCAATCCACTGAAATGAAAGAGTATGGTTAGGCCTCTTACCTGAAACTAGCGGATCTCGATTCCAATGGTTGGTTTGTCCGCTACACTAGCCGCAATATTTAGGGCCTTCTCTCCTCTCTACATTCACCACAGTTCCACATGCAAATGAATGAATTTGGAGGGAAAATTCCTTATTAAAAGAAAACCCCTTATTTTTCTTTCTCCTACTACGGTATTGAGTAACCAGCTCCAAAAATAGAAGAAAAGAGATATCAACGCCTTAGAAATAAGCCACTTCGAGGGGGCAACCTCCAATACATTACATAAATGAAAAATTCTTGGATGATACAATTTACAAAACCTCATTTCTATATATAGGAGTCCATGTGGCCATAATATAATCCTAGAAGGCCACAATGTAATCCTATCCAACCTAACAATAATAATTTAGGGGCACAATAATAACAAAATGGGGGTTAAAAGGGTACAATAATAACAATAAGGGGGTTACACTAATAACAATAAGGGACTATACTAGTAATATAGGGACCTAACATGCCCCTCTCCTTCAAAAAAGTGTTTTCCTCAACGTTTGAGTAGCTCTGGGTGCTTCTGTATAAACTTCTCATCCTTCCATGTAGAATATTCAGTGGGTAAGTTCTTCCACTTGACGAGATACTCTGAAACTGATCGATTTCGTAGCTATCGAGTTATTGTTTCCGTGACCGCTTCAGGTTCCAATATGATTTTTCCTTCCTCATCAAGTTCTGGCAATATTTTTTGAACTGGAAGATTTTCACCTATAACCTTCTTTAAGCATGAAACATGGAAAACTGGATGCACTCGCGAAGAAGCAGGAAACTCCAATTTGTATGCCATAGTACCAATCTTTTGCAACACCTTGTAAGGACCATAGTACTTTGGAGATAATTTAGTATCCTTCTTAGCTTTCTTGAGGGACATTTGTTTGTATGGTTGTAGCCGTAAAAATACCCAATCTCCTACAACAAAACTTCTCTCGCTGCGATGTTGATCTGCCTGTTGTTTCATTTGATTTTGTGCCAAATTCAGGTTATCCTTTAAGAGTTGGAGAACTTCTTGTTGATGCTCGATGTGATCTTCCACTGCTTGAACCTTCGAATTTTTCCTTAAATATGATGTGATGGATGGTGGATGATATCCATAAAGTGCCATAAATGGGGTCATTTTTGCTACAGTATGGAAGGAAGTGTTATACCACCATTAAGCGAGAGGTAACCACTTGACCCATTGTGTTTTTTTATCAGATACAAAACAATGAAGATATCCTTCCAAACATTTATTTACTATCTCAGTTTGACCATCATATTGAGGATGATAAGATGAGCTATGAACTAATTGAGTACCCAAACAAGAAAATAACTCCGTCCAAAAATTTCCAGTAAAAATGGGATCTCTGTCGCTCACAATAACCCTTGGGCTTCCATGTAGCTTTTGAATTCTGTCCATAAATGTAGTAGCAACTGTACTTGCTTTAAATGGATGAGATAGTGCACAAAAGTGTGCATACTTGGTAAGTCTATCAACTACCACCATGATGACACTCTTTCCTTCGAACTTAGGTAAACCTGTGATAAAATCCATTGAAATCTCCTTCCAACGTTGACTTGGAATGGATAAAGGTTGTAGAATTCTCGGGGTCTTAATTGTTTCCACTTTATTCTGCTGGCAAACCAAACATTCCGCAACAAATTTTTGAATATCAGATTTAAGGCCATCCCAAAAAAATTCTTTCTTCACCCTGTGGTAAGTTTTTAAAAATCCTGAGTGTCCTCCTAAAGGAGAAGTGTGCAATTCGAGAAGAATCTTTTGTTTTAGTTGGGAATTCTTACAAAGATATAAGCGATCTTTGTACCATAAGGAATCATTTTTCCAACTAAATGTATTAGATGTACTAGGATCTTGCTGCAACTTTTGAATGAGTTTCCATACATCTTTGTCCTTCTTCCATTCATCTCTTGCTTCGGTTATCCAATCTAGTTGGATAATAGAAATGGCACAAAGCAATGCTTCCACCTCTTCATTCTTTCTTGAGAGTGCATCTGCAACAACATTAAGCTTTCCTTTTTTGTAGATTATTTTAAAGTCATAACCCAACATCTTTGTGACCCATTTTTGCTACTCTTCTGAAGATAGTCTTTGTTCCAAAAAGTGTTTAAGACTATCATGATCAGTTTTTACCTTGAAGTGTCTTCCCATTAGGTAAGTTCTCCATTTCTTTATTGCATGCAATATTGCTAACATTTCCTTCTCATAAATAGGTTTCTGTAAATACTTTCCTTTGATTGGACGACTTTCAAAAGCAATGGGTCTTCCTTCCTGCATTAAAACTGCACCAATTCCATTTCCTGAGGCATCACATTCCACAATAAAGGTTTTGTGAAGTCTGGCGTAGCTAAGACCGGTGCTAGGCACATTGCCTCTTTAAGATGTTCAAAGGCCTTAGTTGCTTGAGGAGTCCATGAAAATGCATCTTTCTTCAATAATGTTGTTAGAGGTGCTGCTATTCTCCCATAATTCTTAACAAACTTGCGATAATACCCTGTTAACCCGAGAAATCCTTGCAACTTCTTTATGGTTGTCGGGACTTTCCATTCCTTAATGGCTTTAATTTTGTTAGGGTCTACTTTAACACCCTCGTGAGATACAATATGACCCAGATATTCCACCTCTTGTACTCCAAAGAAACATTTGGATGTTTTTGAATATAATTGTTTCTCCTGCAATAGTTTGAGCACCCTGTCAACATGTTCAACATGATCCTTCCAAGACCTACTATAGATTAGTATATCATCAAAAAATACAAGCACAAATTTTCTAAGGAAGGGTTTGAAAATGGAATTCATCAACCCTTGAAATGTAGAAGGTGCATTGGTAAGGCCAAAAGGCATGACCAAAAATTCATAATGAACCTCATGAGTTCAAAATGCTTTTTTTGGAATATCTTCAGTCTTCATTCTAATTTGATGATATCCTGAACGAAGATCCAACTTGGTAAAATAAATTGCTCCATATAATTCATCCAATAATTCATCAATCACAGGAATGGGAAATTTATCTTTAATGGTGAGCTTATTGAGCTCCCTATAATCCGGACACATTCGCCATGATCCATCATTCTTGTGTACCAATACTACAGGAGCGGAGAAAGAACTTTGACTAGGTTGAATTATACCCACCTCTAACATTTCTGCAATCATACGTTCAATTTCTCTCTTTTGCACGTAAGGATATCTATAAGGCCTGATGTTTGGAGGAACACTTCCTGGAATCATATGAATAGCATGATCATGATCGCGAATAGGTGGGAGTCCTTTGGGAGTTTCAAAAACCTTGGAATGATTGTCCAATACTTGTTGGAGATCTGCGTAAATAGATTATTTTGATGTTGGAACTTCTAGTGAGCATAATTGTGCAATTACGCCTCATTGTTCTTTATTTAGAAGCTTTGTCATGACATTAGAGCTTATTATCTTTCCCGGCTTCCCTGCAATACCCCGTAATTCGACTTCCTTTCCTTCTGAAAAAAATTTCAAAAAAAGTTCTTGAAAATTAAAAGCTACCGTCCCCAAAGATTGTAACCATTGTACTCCTAGTACAACATCAGCACCTCCCATAGGAATGGCAAGCATTGGACTAGTCAATACATATTCCCCATGGTTAGCTTGATATTATGGCATTTTCCAGAGCAATTTATAGTTCCTCCATTTGCAACCATCACTTGACATTCTGGTGCTGGGTATAGGAAACAGTTTAATTCCTTGGCTACCTTACAATGAATAAAATTATGGGTGCTACCTGAATCAATCAACACTATTACCTTTTTCTTCTTGATATGTCCTTCTATCTTGAGAGTTTGAGGTGTGGTAATTCCTGCCAGTGCATTACACGATATGGTCGGATTCATTTCTTCCTCTTCTAGGGCTGGTTCCTGGTGTATATCCTCTTCTTGTTCATTTTCTTCTTCCTCTTCACAATCTATGTAAAATAATTTATTCTCAGCACACTTATGACCTTTAGTGTATTTTCTATCACAACTATAACAAAGCCCTTTTGCTCCTTTTTTCTTCCAATTGTTGTGGCGTCAACCTTGTAGGTTGTGAAAATCTAGGCATAGCAACACTTCCTTCTTTATAGAATTGAGTGGTAGGCTTCCTTGTCGCCATTATTTTACATTCAACTTTTCTTGCTAACCTGAATGCCTTCTCCAATGAATCCGGTTCCAGAACACGAACTTCATGTTGGATGTTATCCTTTAAAGTGCCTATGAAGACATCGATCCTGTGTTCCTCTGGAATATCAGTTACCCTTATATTCAATTTTTGAAAGTCCTCAATGTGTTGCCCCACTAAACCCTTTTGTTTGAGATTTATCAATTGGCTAAAGAAGGTGTTGCTCTTTGTATCCTCATAATGTGCTATCATTTCTTCCATAAAAATTGACCAAGTGACAATTTTTTTACGGGAGCAAAGCCATCGATACCATACAAATGTATTTTGTTCTAAATGTAAAGTTGCAATGCGTACCTTTTGTGTGTTTTGCACGTTATGGAGATAAAATATTGCTCCATCTGTAGTATCCATGTTACAGGATCCTTTCCATCAAACTTCCTCATATCCATTTTTGGAATATGGTGGTTCTTCCCGCCAACATTAGAGTTTATGAAATCACGATTAACATTTATTTTTTCTCATCATGAGGTTCTTCTACTATCTTTTCACCATTAGGAAACATTTCTTGTATCAACTTGGTCAAACCTTCGATGTCTGCTTTTAGATCATTCTTCATGTTTTTCATGTTTTTTTCCATGTTGTCTTTCATGTCATCCATCTTAGCTTCCATGCCAGCTTCCATGCCATCCATCTTAGCTTCCACGCCTTTCTTCAAAACTTCCATTTCATTTTTTGTTGCTCTTTGCGAGAGTGAAATTTGTTACACTTGCTCTTGTAATTTTGATAGATCATGTTGCAATTCTTCATCTTCATGAGTCATAGTAGAGCCTTCTGAAGGCTTAATGGGTGTTGAATTATTTTTATGGGGCATCTTTTAGAATCCAATACTGCTATATATTCTACAATATGCCCTTGGAATCAATTCAAATTGATTCTTCAAAGAAGACTTATGCAATTTGGAAAGAAAAAAAAATATACACACCTTTTTCTTGCTTTTGAGGAGCTCTATATTGAAATTGGATAATCTATGTGATTGCAACATTTCAATATTTGAATTTTAGTATCAACATAGCCCTCTGAATTATCTTTCGAATGCCACAGGTCTGACCTAATTTGGATTCTCCAAGACAAATTTGTGTCCAATATCCCACAATGACCTAATTCTGGACTAGTTCAGTAGAGTGAACTTGTACAACTTGCCACGTGTCACTGTTTCATCCTTTGTCTCTGAAATTGATAGCCAAGAAACTAAATTCCATGTAATTGTGATCACTTTTTACGGCACTCCAATTCGATGCCCAGAGAGAGAGTTATTGAAATTTTCCCACGATCACCTATTTGAGATGAAATTTAGGAGCCTGAAAAAGCACTACCTTCCACAGATCATATCTCCAAAATAATTACGAACCAAGCTCTGAAATTTTTTGACAAATTTCCTCAGGATTTTAGCTTCGCACCATATGAATTTCAGATTCTGAACCTTCGTGGAAAAAAATTTATAGCGCAAATTCCACGATGACCTGTTTAGGAGCTTGAAAAAAGACCTAACTTCCACAGATGATATCTCAAAAAATATTATGAACCAAGCTCTAAAATTTTTAGGTAATCTTCGTCAGGGTTTCAGCTTCGCACCCTAAAAATTTTAGCTTCTTAAAATTCGTAGAAAAAAAGTTATAGTGAAAATTCCACGATGACCTGTTTGGAGCAGCGAAACCCTAGAATCCAAAGCTCTGATACCAAATGTTGAGTAACCAGCTCCAAAAATAGAAGAAAAGAGATATCAACGCCTTAGAAATAAGCCACTTCGAGAGGGCAACCTCCAATACATTACATAAATGAACAATTCTTGGATGATACAATTTACAAAACCTCCTTTCTATATATAGGAGTCCATGGGGCCATAATGTAATCCTAGCCGACCTAACAATAATAATTTAAGGGCACAATAATAACAAAATGGGGGTTACAAGGTTACAATAATAACAATAAGGGGGTTACACTAATAACAATAAGGGACTATACTAGTAATATAGGGACCTAACATACGGCCAAACCATAGCTCAGTTTGATGAATCGTCTGTACTGTTGGAAAGCTCTCACCGAGCCCTCAAATGGGTATCTATTAGTTTTTAGTGATGTGATACTTCACCAGGACACTTTTTATCCAGGAAGTGTCACTTCACCCCTCCTCAAAATCGAATTTATTCACTTGCAACACTCGTACAGGGGGCACCACTTTGCCTCCATACTTGTCCACACCCATGTCTATTTTCATCGTGAGTTACCATCTTATACTCATGTTTCTATGGTCCCCTATTGGACCTTTACTATGTGGCAGCACCATCGAGTCGCCCTTATTTAGAGCATCCGAGTTGAGCCATCATTGCATTCATGGAGTCTATCCCAAGTGCCCTTGTATCTCGCTATAGTCCTCCATCCTTCATTGCTTGGTTCCTCTCTCATGTCGCACATTATGGCCTTCAGTCCCACTACCCCCTATCCCTCATGATATTGTGTCAGCCGCTGCTAGGTCATCCATGCCCTTTATGCTCTAACAAGGGAAGTCGTCTATTCGCTACTCAGTACCCCCCATTTCATTATCACCCCTAGTGTCCATCTGTTAGTCACTCTACTATTTTCTCTCGTGCCTTATTTGAGGACCTCTTATTGCCTCACCTATGGCGGACCTCCTTCTGTCGACATCAGATCCTTCATTCCAGAAGACAGGTCTAGAGGGCAGTGTACCTTGGTTCCAGCTTCCACTCTTGTTTGGTGCCTTGGATCAGGCAAAGGGACTCTTTATAGCCCTTTGACTTGATTTGTTCTCATCTCCATCTCCTTTCAGCACGATCGAGATCCATATACTCGATGGTTCATTGATGCAGCAGATTGGACCGATGATTCCCGGGTGTGTGTGAGATGTCTCAGCCCTCATGATGGGGTGGCCCTACAGGTAGCCCCCCACATGCACGGATGACCTCTTCATCTCAGCCTTCGATGCAACTCCATAGATTTGATGATGCCAGCCTCAGCCGCTTGTAGTGCCTTTTTTATTTCATGTATCAGTCATACTTTCAGAGCCATTTGCCTGTTTACAGGGGCATCTGGGGTGTATTTATATATCATGTACTCAGATATTATTATATAAGTCCTGACTGTTATCCCAGGCACAATTTGTATGTGGGATTCATTATCATGTTGTTTATCTGGCGCATGTTTATGCCAGCATGTACTATATTGCTCAGTCCCTTGTTTACTGGACACCTTATTCTTTGTAATTTGCCTTGGTGAGCATAGGTATGCCTCCCCTGCTGCCTATAGCATGGGTACTCACTCATAAAAGAGACTTGTCACACCTGTAAGTCTCACCTCCTCAGGGTCTAGTCCTTTTAGCACTTTGGTCTACCTTATACTTCTCTCTCTTTGACTTCCCCTTTGGTGTCTTATGATTGAGTTCTTATAATGTACTTCAGTTATATGATTAGCTCCTAACGCTTGCACGCTAGGGGGAAATCTGTTTCACCATTTTTTGGTCATCTAACCTATTATCATTAGATGGACCCAAGTACACCATGTAAGACCAATTTTACCCTAAGTAAAAATGCTTTCACTATGAAAATAACTTAGTAAACCACCTTTATTAAGTTGTTTATGGTCTAAACAGGAAACCCCATGAGGAAATATTAAATAAATCTACATTTTTTTTTATTTTACTCAAGGAATAATTAGTTAAATATCAGTTTAATTAATATTCCTGGTTATATTTAACCCAAAACAAGGAAATTAATTAGATAAATCATTATTTATCTTATTAGTTTCTAAGAATAATTATTTAAACCTTATTTAAATAATATTCATTGTTAAATATGACTAAATCACCCTTAAATAATTAAATAAATCATTATTTATTTGATTATTACTCAACCACATCCTTAAAATGATAAATAAATCATTTCTTTATTTATTATCTACAAATAAAGGGATTTGACCCAAGTCAAATTCCTTTTCCCTCCAACAAATATAATAAAATATTCCATAAAAGTTAGATCTTGATTTGGTTAATAATATTTTAATTATGCACCAATATCTAGAATAACTCAATATTTTGCTATAAATAGAAGGGTTTTTCCATTCATTTACTGCCTTTTGTTGCCTAAAGATCACTCTGGATCTATACTTTTGGTTTGACTTTGATCCACCATCATAGTCATATTTTGTTACCATTTTTGTCTGGGTTTTCTACACCATCAAGAGAGAGGAATTTTAGATCTGAAGTGCTGAGGACTTACAAGAACCCATCGAGAACTGGGAACACCCTCCTGTGCTTTCCTCCCAGGTGCCATTAATACAAAATTCATTCAACATATTCTTGTCTTGTTTATTGCATGCATGGAGTAAATATTGTTTTTTCTACTGCTTAATGTCTTTTAATGCATAGATCTAGATTTTTACAGCATTTATCTTGATCACCTAACTGCAGATCTGAGGATATTGGTAGCCATCTTTGCTGTTAGAGTTGTTTGTTATGCACAGATAAGTGGTCTTTTTTTGTACGCTTAGAATTAAGATTCATACTAACAAAAAATTCCCCAATGATTCTCTCCAGCAATTCTAATTCCAGAGGCAGCCAAGCACTCAACCTTTGTTTACTTGGAGTCAAGTGGACTCAATCACCATTTTCTAGGGAGCTATTGGTAGCTGCCCTGTAGAATAAATAGAGCAAATCTAGAGCTAGGAAGAGTTATTCAGTTAGTCAATTCTAGTTGAAACTTTGTTGCAAGCAATTGAGCTTTTTATTATTTTACTCAATGATCAAAGTTTCAAGGGTTCTTTGAGTGCTGAGAACTCTACGATATTGTGATTGCGATATTGGCCCCACCTCCACGTCACCACTCTGCATCGCACATTGCAAATCGTGTTTTTTGTTTTTTTCTTTAATGCCTACCGCTCCAATTTTGCAAAGTTGCAATTACGATATCGCATATCGCAACTTTTTCCTCCATTGCGTCTCTGCCATTGCACTTCTTAATTCATTCCACTCCAAAGCTATTTCTGCGCTATAGTAAAGTTGTTATCATATTTAAACCCCCGCTTTCCAATTCGAAGCCTGGTTTCATGCGTTAAACCCTCCATAGCCTCTTTAGCCCCTTTTCTCTCCTCCAAGCTGCAAAATCAACACTTTTTCAATTAGGATTAAGTCATGGATAGATTAGTTGCATGGGTAGAAGCATGGTAGATAGACCATAGGATAAATAGAGTGAATTTAGCTTATTGGCCAAGTTAAGTGTGATTTAAATTAGTTTCCTTTGTGCAACTTAGTTTAGTTTCTTTCCAGTCATTTCTTTTCTACAAATTAAATTAGTTTCATTCCTGTCACTTCTTTTCAGCAATTTAGTTTAGTTTCCTTTCTTTCATTTCTTCCAACAATTTACTTTCCAATCCTTATCACAGTTTAAGAAATAACACCCTTTCATAAATCAAAAGAGGATGACATGAGCAGAATGCATCTGTTGTGTATATATCACTGTCACTCCAAGTTTGTACGAACCCCGGGTTGATAAAGTAAATTAAGGCAGCCCCTGGGAGTTGCAACACTCTTGATGAAATACTAGGGCTCACCATGTAGGACTAGGAACAACAGGTCCCTTGTCTTTGCTTTGATTTGAAGTAGTCGTCTATTTATGATGAGTATCTGTTTGAGAATTATGTTTTTTCTAATTGGAGGTTATAGGAACACTCCTATTCCTCAAACCATACTACATTTGTACTTGAGTAAGAGTGTTCTGATATCTCCTCTGGTAAGCTTCTGTACATACTGATAGCATATCATCATTTGAAAAGACATATTGTTGATCGTCTGGTGCATGAAATTCTGCAGAAATTTGATCTTCTTCAGTGAGGAAAATAGGTTGTTGATTTTACTCAAATAAATGATTCTCCCCAGAAATCTCTTCTTCATCTTCTTCATCATGACCTTCTATGTAGTTTTTCTGAAATGGAGTGTGAATTTTTTGTTGACTTTGTGGATCTTGGCCCCTCTGTTCCCTTTGCTTGATCTTGTATTGAGGCTGTTGATTTTGACCCCTGAAATTGGGATTTCTAAAGGAGGGTTTAACTTCTCTATCAGTAATGGATGATTTTTTCCATGATCTTCTCCATGGTTTTGATCAAGATTATGAGCTTGCTCTTGGATGAAGTAGATGTTTATTCCTTGATAGTGACCCTTTTCTCTGTCTTGATTTTTGATATTTTGATAATCAGGTTCGCTTGCACGCTCACTGCATTTCTCTGCATTTCCTCAAGGGTTGATGGATTTTTTTCCCCCAACTGGTAAGCCATATAAGGATTTAAACCATTAGTGTAGTGAAGTAAAACGAGGTCTGGAAGAGGCTTTATATTTTCAAGAATAGAATCATAAATCTTATTCAATCTAGTTGTAAAGTCTTGTACAGACTCATTCAGAATAATTTTCAAGGCATTATATTTATCTAGAATTTGTAATGGATTCTTCTTCTCATCCCATTTTGTCATAAACAAGTCAATCAATTATTGTGAATTAGCTATTGAACTAGCTGTGAGAGAGCGGAACCATTTTTTAACCTCTCCTGAGAAACTCTATGTTATGATGTGCATCTTGGCATCATCATTGTCAATCTCTTCAAGATCTATGAAATCAACCACTTTGAAAATGTGTTTATAAGCAGTAACCTTTGATGTTCCATAAAAAAGGGGCAATCTTTTACCATAATTATAAGGTAGTACAGTGAGTTTTTGCGGTAAGATCAATGAAGCGAATCTAGCCATGATTAATGGAGGGGGTTGTAGAGGTGTTGATGGAGTGAAAACTTGCAGAGGTGATGATGGAATGAAAGGAAGAGATGATGGTGTAGTTCTGTGATAAGGCATAGTAACAGGTGGTGAAGCAAAAGCATGCTACTGGTATTGGAAATAAGCTTTGCCTGAAGTTACTTGAAACTTATCCACCAAACCTTTAAGTAATTATAAATTGGACCAGACTTCACTATCAACCTCAGAATAAGAAGACTCAAAAAATGGTAGAAATGTTTCAAAATCAATAGGATCAAAAGCAATTTCTGAAAGAAAAGATTTTTACTTAGACCTAAATAAAAATGTTTCAACTTTAAAATTATAGGACAAATCTTCTGAAGCAAATCTCATAGGCAAGGAGTTTGATTTCACAAGTGGAGGAATAGTCATTCCAACTTTCTAAGACTTATTCTTTTGCTTTCTTAAAAGACTCTCAGGGTCATTGACAATTGGTGAGGGATTTGGGTCTGGATTTGATATGGTGTGTATTTTAGGAGCTAAATTTTCTTGAAAATTGGTACTTTGGCTTGAATTTACAGACTCAACCTTCCTTGAATGTCAGAACTTGTCACCCACAAGTTTAACCTTCAATGAACTAAAGAAATTTTCCCAGGGAAAGTTTTGCAATCTCTCACCGGCAATGACGCCAAAAATGTTATCACTCTCCTTGCTTCCCAAGGTTGAGAATGGAGTTGAAGGAAGGTAACCACCGACCAACCTTTAGCTTACGTAGCTAGCCCTACCAAGACCAGAGAGGGATATCTCAATGTAACTTTTAAACTAAAGGGATGACTAGATATAATTTTTTAGGCTAGTTATGATGCTCAGTATATTAGGGTATTTGTTTGTTTGGAATTTTTCTAGATAGGAATGACAATTAGAAAACTAGGTCTACGGTTTTAATTTGAATTCAAAGGCTTAGTTGAAGAGGTAAGGGTGAGGTGAGGTATTTAAGCTTAGAAGCATGCTTAATTTGTCATTGTGTATAGAGTGAACTGAGAGGGAGTCAGAATGACCATTAAACGGAATTCATTCATAAGAAGAGCAAAGACATTTTCATGTAAATCTTATAAAAAATAGAGAATGGAAAGCATGATTTCTGCCAATAAACTGATAAGACTTAGCATAAATAAGCATATATTTGAAATATGGATAAAATTCAACATTATAAGTTTATAGATAAAAACAAATGCTCAAAGGCATACCATTAGAGTCTCAACACTAAGTCTGCAACATTGTCTTTGATTTCATTAAAAAAATCTTGCACAATAGCTCCACTGCAAATAAGAACTATCCAACCTCTAAAAATACTTGAGGTGGACCACTTATATAAAATAGAGTTCATGAAACCTCATAGGGTCAAAATCCTATCCAAAACGCATCATAATTTCATCAGATGAGTCACTTCCTAGAATCTAGGGAAGTTAGAAACTAATCCCTGAAATTTAGCTAAAGACTAGGAGTGTGTGTGTCCTCCATTAAATTACATGTTTCCTCGTCATAAAGTAAAAAAAAAAACTCAAACACATCAAATGTCACCTCATGGGACAACTAGCATCGAATTCTGGAGTTTTCCTAGTATGATAGCTGTCTAAAAGGAATCATATGTAGAAACGTAGTGCCTTTAGCAGAAGCGTCATGTCTGCCTGGTAGAAACATCATGCATGTTCAAGGGTGATTTTGAGCCACTTAGAAGCATCCAAATGAAAATATGAAAGTTGTGTTGAGTAGCCTTATGAGTCTAGTTTCCAATTCACCTTGAATTTTTGGAAAACACCCACAGGAAGACCTCCAAAATTGGTATTTCCCAACCTCACTCCAGAAGCGACACGCCTGGTCAAAAACACTAGTAGAAGCATATAAATGAGGAAATTTTTTTATTTTTCTTCAAAACCAGAGATTGTCATGGAAAACCAAGTCCACATATGGTATGTATTAATCAAGATGAACCCATCCATGTAAGAAAAACCTCATTTGGATGCTTCTGTGGAGACAAAATTTCCATATTTTTGCAAAAATCATCAAAAATACCAAAAGTTCTCAAAATTGACCAAAATTTGTTCTATGACACCTGTGGAGGATAGGATAAATAGCCATGGATGCCTCGTCAAGGAGGTCTAATTTTTCCTTCTCCTTGAGCTTCTTTAAGTTTTTTCTTCACTTGTTTGAAGCTGATTTGAGAAATTGTGTTTTTGGCGAAATAGTGATTGCCCATATGTCTCTGGAGGTTATTGTTCTTTTTAGATTTCTTCAAAAACTTCTCAAGGTGTCCATTGACCCTATCAAGCCAATACTCTCTATCATGACTAATTTCATCAAGAATTAGTTCATCAAAAGTTTTCCAACCTGATTTAGGAGTTGATTCTCTCTCTCTCTAAAGCACCCTCTTGAGGCCTCTTATCCTTGGTCTCCTTTTTGTTCCAACTTCTGCATCCTCCAACTAATCATCATCTACTATATCTTTTCCCTTACATTTATCTGCATCAAAATGTACCTTTCACTTCTCTTGGAGTAGTTTCGCCTTTAACTGAAGATTCTCTTGATGTAGGAATGTGATCTAAGAATTTGCAATTGAGAAAACCTCCCTCAACTCTGTTATTTATTCATCTTTCACATTTATGATTTCCCCAACTGACTTATCCTTCACCTACTTTGTCATGTCAACTTCTAAGGGTGTTTATTCATCATGGTGTTGCAATGGTGACTCACCATCATGGCTAGGTGGTTGATCCATTGTTTGTCTTTGGTCAAGTGTAGCTTCAGGTGCTAATACACCTCTGATGGTCTTAGGAGCAAAAACCATTCTCTTCCCCTTCTCATAGGTTTGAGTGATCTCAACCCTAGGTGCTTTTGAAATCTGATCATGCCTGCTTGAAGTGCTAACCTCCTTTGGTTGTATTGATGATGTGCTATGAACAATAGGTGGACTAGTAGCAGGAGCTTATGCTACTTTCTCCATCAAAACTTCCCGGGTCATATTGGTTGTTGAAATCTGGTGCAAAATAATCAACTTAACCAAACCATGGTGAAATAGACTAGGATGAGGATTTCTACCTTTTCCGCCTGTTAGCCACCTATATTTTTCAATTATGGCAGTTGGTGGCTAAATGTTCTTTGCAGCCTTCAAGAAACAAGTTTAATCCTGAAAATTGTTGGTACTTGAAGTCTGTTGGTAAGAGTCCAAACTACTGGTGATTCTACATACTTTTCCTCCTCTCTGTTTCTGATGATCCATGAAAATCCTGATCAAATATTGCTGCATCCTCCTCCTTTTCCCTCTCCCCTTCTTTCACCTTTCCTTCGTTTCCTCAACTCTCCTTTCATCCATAAAAAACCCCATCAAACCCTTTTATGTCCCTTATTCCTCCATTGATCTCATTTCCTAAGGTTAAAACCTACTTTTAACCTATCGGAACCTTTCTCCTTTTTGCAAAAATCATTCAAAAACCATGGAAAAACATACATTTTCTATGCGTTGGGCTTTAGCCCCTCAGGCTAAGCCCCTGCTTTCTCTCCATCCATATGCCCCGACGCCGGAACCGTGTGCAGAAGTCCGCAGGGCGCTTAACCCCCAGAAATAATTTATCACCCAAAAACGTTAAAAACCTTTGTAAAAAGTGAGGTCGGGTTTATTTTATTTTTTACCAATGAAAAATCATGTTTAAACTCCGCCGTCGATCTGTCCCACGGATCAACGGTGCGGAGTGTCCCGTCATCTGGTGGACCCCCCCCCCTTCTCGCCGCGCTGTTTTTCATACCAGCCTGTTTCGTGCCCGCACCACCTTTCGTCCGGACGCGGTTTTGTGCCGTCGGCCAGCGATCCCACCCGCTGGCCGACACGTGTTCTCCACCTCACCCCCAAAACCGCCATTCCGAGTCTTTTCCCCGCGCGTTAAACCTCGTCCTGTGGCCATGCAGCGGGATTCATCCCCGCCGTCGGATCTGGGCCCTCCCATCCGACGGTCCCCGATCACCTTTCCCGCTCGCCCTTTAACCAATTCGCTCGTCCGTTAAATTTGCCCCGGCGCGTTTAAAACCCAATCCCCGTCGTCGATCTCTGTAGATCGACGGTCTGCATCTCCTCTCCCGATTCCATTATACGGTCCATTTTCCTCCTCGTTGACCGTTTGATTTGCTCCCAACCGTTGATCGCAATACGATCAACGGTCCCGATCTCTCCATCCACCCGCACGCCCTCCGATGCAGTCTGTCCATATAACGCAGGATTTCCTCATTTTTCTTGTTTTTTGCAGGTTTTCAAAGGTTTCTCCTTCGTATTCTACGAAATCTAAAGGATGAGGGTGACGACTCCAATCCTTCCGATTTGTCCAGGAAATCGATCATACGGAGAAGAACAAAGACATCTACAAAGTTTCATGAGCTTTGGTTGCCGCACGTCCCTGCAAAGCTTGAAGAAGGCTGCCAATATCAGAGCAGAGAAAGAGTATCGGATTAAAGATAGAATGAACCAGAGCAGTGGTTCTGTGAGAAGATTGGCGGGGATTACGGTTAAGACGGTTATCAAAAGCCTAATCCCCGGCTCAGAACACGGATTAAAGCAAAACCTAAAAGTGTTCGGCAGACAGATCGCCTCCACCGCCATACTTCGAGGCAAATTGATTCCTCAACCACCACAGTGCCACCTATTGCCTCAGAACGCTCAATCAGAGGATGAATTTATTGAACAGGATTAGATATTATGCCTCGAACAACCAAAGAAGTTATTACTGCACCAGATTTCAACAACAGAATGTTTGCAGAGTAACCCTAGCAGTACGCGGAGCCTCAAAGGTCAATATAAGCTCTCTTCGAGCTTACTTCTTAAGTATAAACGCATTAATGCAATATAACACCTGTAGAATTTCTTCATCGAACCTCACGGGGTCAGGAAGACATTAATTCTGCATTGATTGTGTTTGAGATCTTTTAATCAGATCTCACCTCCTCATCCTCCTATAAATACTTCAATAGAAGATGAGTGAGGGGTTGGGTTAGTTGGTTGTCAATGTAATTGCTGAAGCGCTGTAGCTATTTCTGAGTGGAAAACTCTTGACTGTAAATAGTGTTTTCATGGGCTCTTGGAGCTCTGCTTGTAACAGATAAGTTAGATTGTGAAAAGAGATGGATTAAAACATTGGATTTGAAGATTGTAACCGGTTTGAAGCAATCAATACAAGCTGATTTATGGGATCCTGGTCTATGCCGATGGTGATGTTATTCTCGCTGTAACTTGTCATTTTATTTCTGTTTTCAATTTGTTTCATTTTCCACTATAAAGAACAGTTTAAACAGCGTTAGAGTTTGTTGTACACCAGTGACCTTCTCTGGCTGAAAAATCTTTATCCCAATGTTTTCTTCTTATTGTGTTATTTAGAAATGATTTAATTCAGTCTAAGCACAGAGATGCTGGCGTTCCCTCATCTTTTCGTCACTGTTGAATGTTATTTTTAAATGTTACTTTCATGTATGTTGTGTAAGGAATGAATTGAGGAAATCAAAGGTTAGCCCTGAGTCCCTTTCTTGTTTGCTCAACTATTTGTCTGTTTCCCTTAGGATGTGTCAAAAGCTGACTAGTTTCAAAGTACTTATCAGATCTTGGGCCATTCTGTGTTATCTTGGTGATTGTCTTGGAAGTAACTCAGTAAAGGAGAACTAAGATGAGGAGAAAGGTGAGCCCTGCCCACTAGTTCCTGCTCCAAAGGTTGCCTTCAAGTTTCCCTTTGTTTTTAATCTGTTTTCTATCAGAAGTATATCAAAGGCTGGCTAGTTTCAAAGTACTTACCAGATCCTAGTTTGCTTCTATGTTTTCCTAAGTGCCTGGTCAAAGGCTGGCTAGTTTCAAAGTACTTACCAGATCCTGGGCTGCTCTTTGTTCTGCATCTGTTAATTCCCTTTCTTATTGTATCACCCCATTCCATAAATCAAACTTCAAAGAGATCCTTAGGCCTAGATGACTTGCCCCATAGATTACTCTTGAACCTGGATGTTTCAATTAAATTCCCCTATAACTCCATAGCCCAATGGATTGACAACTTGCCATCATCTTTCTTTAGAATCAAAGCTTATTTTGGTTACTTACAACTTCTCACCTTTGAACCTATTTGCATATAGATCTTTCCGTCTCAAACAACAACTATGTTCAACCATCCAAGAAAACCAAACAAAACCCTTGGCCTTCAAAACTAGCCTAATATCATCAACCTAAACTTCAAAGACAATATCCATCTTTGTACATATTGGAGAGATCCCTCTCCGGATTCAGGAGGGCTAGATCCTAGAATCCCAAAGTTGGTTGAAATGATGTTAACTCTGTGATCGGACTTTGCCAATCTTGCTTGTTACAGAGACCTAACATTTCTGGCGACTCCGCTGGGGAACAAACTTAGAATCGTTCGCATTTAAATCTATTTCAAATCTATTCATGAGAAGCTTGTGGTACAAACCCAGAATCTTCATATAACACCTTGAGAGTCATAAGCAGCCTTTCCAAGCACTACCAAAGAATGGTAATCATGATAAAACTTGTTTGAATCAGTGACAAACTAGGTCAATCCTAGGGTTCTTTAAAGTTTTTATCTAACCTTGGGAAATCAGCTAGCTAAGCCACAAGGATAGACTGTCTTTGTTTCTTAACCGTAGCTAAGTTTTGAGGCAAAGCTAGGACATTCTTTTAAACCACAAATATAAACAATTCAGAAAATACCAAAAACATTTTAGATTGGTAGTAAAACACAAGTTTTGATACCTGTATACGTCTTTGATGTGTTTTACCCTATACTCTTAGACAGAGTCTGGAAAGGGCCAGGTAGCCTCTGGATCTCATCCTCTTTTGGGGGTGACGTATCTGGTGAATGCCCTCCCAGTCAATCTCTGGTTAGAGTTGTCGTATTTTGAGATATCCTTGAAAAGGAATGTTCCACAAACACTGAGGTGGACAGTGTACTTCTGTGAAAACTCTCTGAACCTTCCACCTGGCGACTCCACCATCCTGAGCAGACCTTAAAGACTCAACTGGGAAGAACCCTTATCATTATTAACTCCTTCAAACTTAGTTAGAAGACTGTAGGATGTGAGTTGAGAAAACAGGATTAGTTAACCGTCTAAAGATTGTCATACCTGGTTAAGCCTCTCTTGTTTAAAGTTGGGTCTAAATAGATAAACATTGTGGCTACTAAAAAGATTCACACCAGAGCCCATCCTGACCCCGATCCTCCTGAAATAGTTGACAACCCAGAAAGAATTCTTAGGAGGTCTCCTAGGATACAATCTTCAACTATCTTCAGACCACCCCTAAGAGCCAATTCAGTCCCTGAGAACCTTTCAGCTCTTCATGAATCACAAATTGACTTATTAAACCCGTTCAGAACTAGGTCATTCGGTGATTTAGATCAGTTAGATTCTGAGCCTACCCTTTCATCTCCCGAAACAAGTGGGACTCCAAAAGGGAAGACAAGTGAAAGCATGGTAAATTTGACAATCTATGGCTTGGCCCTTACTCCATTCATTCAGTTGCTGGAAACAATGTATTCTTCTTACAAGAACTGAATGGAGCAAAATTGCTTGGGGGTCCTGTCAATGGCAGGACGCTTAAGCATTATCTTTCTTAAGAATTATTTCATGTTTGAAGTCTTTTCACCTTTTTCCACTGTAAACATTTCATCCACCATTGCATTTAAAGTTATGAAAAATCAAAAAATACAAAAAAACAAAGAAAGAAAGAAAAGAGGGCAGAATTAAAAAACAAAAAGGGCAAGGCCCCATGCCAAAAAGAGAAATGAATCTGAAAGTGTGCAAGCCTAAATGCCACTCCTCGAAACACACTTCTAATTGGTCAAACTGTTTAATCTTGACCGATTAGCTTTCAATTTTCTGCTGATAGGGTAGCAAATTCGATTTGCCAAACAGTTCAATCTTGGCTTATCAGTAGATAGAGTAGGGTAGAAATTAAGGTTCAAACAGACTCAAAATCTGAACCAAAGTTTCCAAAGGACTGACTCAAAACTACTCCAATATCTGAGTCAAAGAGAAAAGACCTGGTTCTAATTCACTCAAAACTCGAACCAGAAGAGAAGCAAAGATAGCTCACTGAAAAGAAAGAACAGAGTTGTGAATATGAGAGAAGGCCATGACAAGAAACTTCAGATCTTAAGCCTTCTGATTTGATTTTAAATTTTCTGCAAATAATAATCTATGTGCAGCTTGTCTTTATGCCATAGATCATAGCAAGTCAAACAGTTCAATCTTGGCTTGGCTATTTTTAAATTTCTGTTGTAGAATTTAGAGAATGAAAGTTTGTTGGACTGTTTAATCCCAACAAACAGTAGAATAGGTAGAGAAACATCTGAGCTCAACTGTTTAAACTGAGTTCAGGGAGAAATAAGGAGTAGAAGTAGATTAGTTTTACTGTTTTCAAAAAGAATAAAATGTTGTGTTAAGAGTTTGCCAATCCAAGTGCACTCTGATGAAGAAAAAATGTTAGATCAGTAGGATTGGGGTAGGTAGAAGTTGTATTGATGAAATTCATCTTTCTTTCATGACTGACATGAAGTTGTAGGAAAGCAAGAGCAAGTGATGGGCCAGATACCAGTCAGCATCCCAGAGAAATCAAGTCTGAATTCTTGATGCCTTCAAGAAGGCACCATCCCCAAGTAGAGCCACTGTTAGCCACCTATATTTTTCAATTATGGCAGTTGGTGGCTAAATGTTCTTTGCAGCCTTCAAGAAACAAGTTTAATCCTGAAAATTGTTGGTACTTGAAGTCTGTTGGTAAGAGTCCAAACTACTGGTGATTCTACATACTTTTCCTCCTCTCTGTTTCTGATGATCCATGAAAATCCTGATCAAATATTGCTGCATCCTCCTCCTTTTCCCTCTCCCCTTCTTTCACCTTTCCTTCGTTTCCTCAACTCTCCTTTCATCCATAAAAAACCCCATCAAACCCTTTTATGTCCCTTATTCCTCCATTGATCTCATTTCCTAAGGTTAAAACCTACTTTTAACCTATCGGAACCTTTCTCCTTTTTGCAAAAATCATTCAAAAACCATGGAAAACATACATTTTCTATGCGTTGGGCTTTTTCCCCTCAGGCTAAGCCCCTACTTTCTCTCCATCCATATGCCCCGACGCCGGAACCGTGTGCAGAAGTCCGCAGGGCGCTTAACCCCCAGAAATAATTTATCACCCAAAAACGTTAAAAACCTTTGTAAAAAGTGAGGTCGGGTTTATTTTATTTTTTACCAATGAAAAATCATGTTTAAACTCCGTCGTCAATCTGTCCCACAGATCAACGGTGCGGAGTGTCCCGTCATCTGGTGGACCCCCCCCCCCTTCTCGCCGCGCTGTTTTTCATACCAGCCTGTTTCTTGCCGCACCACCTTTCGTCCGGACGCGGTTTTGTGCCGTCGGCCAGCGATCCCACCCGCTGGCTGACACGTGTTCTCCACCTCACCCCCAAAACCGCCATTCCGAGTCTTTTCCCAGCGCGTTAAACCTCGTCCTGTGGCCATGCAGCGGGATTCATCCCCGCCGTCGGATCTGGGCCCTCCCATCCGACGGTCCCCGATCACCTTTCCCGCTCACCCTTTAACCAATTCGCTCGTCCGTTAAATTTGCCCCGGCGCGTTTAAAACCCAATCCCCGCCGTCGATCTCTGTAGATCGACGGTCTGCATCTCCTCTCCCGATTCCATTATACGGTCCATTTTCCTCCTCGTTGACCGTTTGATTTGCTCCCAACCGTTGATCGCAATACGATCAACGGTCCCGATCTCTCCATCCACCCGCACGCCCTCCGATGCAGTCTATCCATATAACGCAGGATTTCCTCATTTTTCTTGTTTTTTGCAGGTTTTCAAAGGTTTCTCCTTCGTATTCTACGAAATCTAAAGGATGAGGGTGACGACTCCAATCCTTCCGATTTGTCCAGGAAATCGATCATACGGAGAAGAACAAAGACATCTACAAAGTTTCATGAGCTTTGGTTGCCGCACGTCCCTGCAAAGCTTGAAGAAGGCTGCCAATATCAGAGCAGAGAAAGAGTATCGGATTAAAGATAGAATGAACCAGAGCAGTGGTTCTGTGAGAAGATTGGCGGGGATTACGGCTAAGACGGTTATCAAAAGCCTAATCCCCGGCTCAGAACACGGATTAAAGCAAAACCTAAAAGTGTTCGGCATACAAATCGCCTCCACCGCCATACTTCGAGGCGAATTGATTCCTCAACCACCACAGTGCCACCTATTGCCTCAGAAAGCTCAATCAGAGGATGAATTTATTGAACAGGATCAGATATTATGCCTCGAACAACCAAAGAAGTTATTACTGCACCAGATTTCAACGACAGAATGTTTGCAGAGTAACCCTAGCAGTACGCGGAGCCTCAAAGGTCAATATAAGCTCTCTTCGAGCTTACTTCTTAAGTATAAACGCATTAATGCAATATAACACCTGTAGAATTTCTTCATCGAACCTCACGGGGTCAGGAAGACATTAATTCTGCATTGATTATGTCTGAGATCTTTTAATCAGATCTCACCTCCTCATCCTCCTATAAATACTTCAATAGAAGATGAGTGAGGGGTTGGATTAGTTGGTTGTCAATGTAATTGCTGAAGCGCTGTAGCTATTTCTGAGTGGAAAACTCTTGATTGTAAATAGTGGTTTCATGGGCTCTTGGAGCTCTGCTTGTAACAGATAAGTTAGATTGTGAAAAGAGATGGATTAAAACATTGGATTTGAAGATTGTAACCGGTTTGAAGCAATCAATACAAGCTGATTTATGGGATCCTGGTCTATGCCGATGGTGATGTTATTCTCGCTGTAACTTGTCATTTTATTTCTGTTTTCAATTTGTTTCATTTTCCACTATAAAGAACAGTTTAAACAGTGTTAGAGTTTGCTGTACACCAGTGACCTTCTCTGGCTGAAAAATCTTTATCCCAATGTTTTCCTCTTATTGTGTTATTTAGAAATGATTTAATTCAGTCTAAGCACGGAGATGCCGGCGTTCCCTCATCTTTTCGTCACTGCTGAATGTTGTTTTTAAATGTTACTTTCATATATGTTGTGTAAGGAATGAATTGAGGAAATCAAAGGTTAGCCCTGAGTCCCTTTCTTATTTGCTCAACTATTTGTCTGTTTCCCCTAGGATGTGTCAAAAGCTGACTAGTTTCAAAGTACTTATTAGATCTTGGGCCATTCTGTGTTATCTTGGTGATTGTCTTGGAAGTAACTAAGTAAAGGAGAACTAAGATGAGGAGAAAGGTGAGCCCTGCCCGCTAGTTTCTACTCCAAAGGTTGCCTTCAAGTTTCCCTTTGTTTTTAAATCTGTTTTCTATAAAAAGTGTATCAAAGGCTGGGTAGTTTCAAAGTACTTACCAGATCCTAGTTTGCTTCTATGTTCTCCTAAGTGCCTGGTCAAAGGCTGGCTAGTTTCAAAGTACTTACCAGATCCTGGGCTGCTCTTTGTTCTGCATCTGTTAATTCCCTTTCTTATTGTATCACCCCATTCCATAAATCAAACTTCAAAGAGATCCTTAGGCCTAGATGACTTGCCCCATAGATTACTCTTGAACCTGGATGTTTCAATTAAATTCCCCTATAACTCCATAGCCCAATGGATTGACAACTTGCCATCATCTTTCTTTAGAATCAAAGCTTATTTTGGTTACTTACAACTTCTCACCTTTGAACCTATTTGCATATAGATCTTTCCGTCTCAAACAACAACTATGTTCAACCATCCAAGAAAACCAAACAAAACCCTTGGCCTTCAAAACTAGCCTAATATTAGTTTGACAAATTGAGTGGTTTGGTAGCTATGAAGTGCATTAGTAACCTGACATGGTAACGATATAGTCTTGAAAATCTTCCCTCTTATGTAAAATATTTCATGATCAACTTCATTAATGGGGCATACTTATCAAGTAAATGCCTGAAAGGGAAACCATGTTTAGGTTCATCTCTACAATGAGGTTTTAGGAACATTGGGTAGTTTTCAAGGTCCAATTCCATGCCCTTGAACCAGAGTTCTCCTTCATTTGGAATCCTTGTTACTAAAGTGATGGCCTCTGCTGATAGAGTGAATTCAATGCCTTCTATGGTGGTTGTCTCTATTGAATTTAGTGGAAAAAAGGGTAGACAATGGGGCATGACATCCTACCTCCATGATATTCTCACAAAATCTCAGACGTCCAGTGTTTTTAAAACATCTCTTGTCATAAGGGGAGGCATTGAGTTCTTGCAATGTGGATGTCTCAAACATAGAATGGTGGCCTCCCTTGTGAGCTTTATTTTCACTCTCCATAGTAGTTGTGAACAAGATGAAACCCTCCTATATGAAATGAATGGGTATGGACAGTGAATTTGGGAAAACATGGAATATGGATAGGGTAGCTTTAGAAGTTGTGATGAGGTATAAGGAGGTTGAGGAAAACTCCCCAAAAAATTGAGGAAGCAAGGTAATATGTTAGCTTGAGGATACAGGTGGAATTTCTTGAAATAGGTATGGGGAAGTGGACCAAATTGTGAAAACATAGGAATTTTCCAATTTTGTTGTGGAAGTGTAGTGGGAATTTAGGGTTTTGATGGAAAAATGGTAAGGAGGTCTGTGAGTGGTAGGGGTTGTTTAGGGTAGGGTTTATGGATGATAAGTGAAGGTTTTAAAGATGGTTGGCTGGGGGTTTTTAATGGTTTAAAACCATTCAAGAAAGGAAACCGTAACATGTATTGGAGGAAAAACCCTAATGATAGAAAACATTCATACATTCATGAATTAACTTGAAGAAGGTAGTTAAGGTGGCCACTTACTAATGTTGGAGGCCACAAGAGGTTTTTACAGTTGTTTTGAAGCTTGAGTAGCTGATTTGCAGAGTGAGATCCAAAAACATAGGAGTTTTGGCAGAAGCATAGCGCCTCCTCTCAGAAATGTCGCACTGCCCCAGAAACGTCGTGTTGCTTCCTCAGAAACACTGTGTTGCCTCCAGAAACGTAGTGGAATGGATTTTCTCGCAATGTTTTCTAGTTTTCTTCCACCTTTGGCAATGGTAGAGTTCTCTAAAAGTGAGAGATGAACTTTATCGAGAAAAAGAAGATAGAATGACTTGAGGAATTGACTTTTTCCTCTTATAGCATCAATAAAACACCTTTTTTGTGATTTAGTGAAAACATGACCTTTTTTAGGAAAACTTTGCTTTTTTGAATATTTCGACAATGTAAAAAGCTTTTGAAAGAAGAGAAATTGTCTTTTTTATTTTATTTTCCTACCTAAGCTAACTCCCTTTTAAAGATAAATTGTATGATGGAAATGACCCTTCTTTCATCGTCTTTATGGTAGAATTTAGACATTTATGGTGGCGAAATGAAAGACCCCTAGACACTGACCTAGGTGAAAACATGGTGACTAATGAAGGACATGACCCATGAAATGACAATAACCATGAATAAACTGGAGGGATTAGCTTTTAAAAACCTAGACATATCCAATGATCAAAAATTTATTTGAAAACTGACTTGGAAATGTAAAATTTTGACCTAGGACCACTACTAAACAAATTTGAAATAATACATTTTGATCACTGAATATTGGACACTAACACATGTATTTTGAGTGTTCCATGTTGTGTCGTCAAGTGAACTAAGTGTGTGATCATGTTCAAGTCTTGCTTTTATTCAACTTCCTCTCATTGATCTAACACTTAGTCAAAATTGGAAAAAACTCACGATCAGGCCCCTCAGCTTCATCCAGCCCTCCTTAACTGTGCACTGTGCAGTCTTAGTCCTCAAGAAATAACTTTGTCTCTTGGCACTATGCAATTTGCAATATCTTCCTCCCATAAGTACACATTTCGCAACCTTAGTGCTCAAGCCCAGCCCCTGAGTCCCAAAACTGTGCAATATTTCTCTCCATCCAACCCAACACTACGCATTGCACAGTCTCAGTCATCAAGACTCAGTCTTGAGCTCCTAAAATACATAATTACAAAATCACATGGCCCCCTATCCTTCCAATACTGAAAATTTCACAGTTTTAGTGCTCAATCCTGGGCCTTAAACTCCAAAACTATGTAATTCAACCCTCCATCCTAGCCCCAACTACACATGGTGCAGTCTCTAGGTTGAAGCCCAGATCTTGAGCTTCTGGGTTGTGCAATTACGCAATCACCAGGTCTTCTTTGCCTTCTAGAACTGCACAGTTGGCTGAAACAGTGCAAAACCTCTCAACTCAACTCATTGGGTCCCCAAACTACACAATCTTCTTGCCTAATCTAGCCTGAACTATGCATTGTGCAGTATCAAGGCTCAAGCTTCACCCTAGTTGTAGTCACTGAGTCTCTTCCTCAACCTACAACCAGCTCAGTCAATGAATCAACATGCATCATCTGATACTAGGGGTTTATCATACTGATGTCGTCTTGTCATGAATGGATTGCAAATGAAGGTACTCTATCATGCTATGGACATATGATGAAGGATATGGAGGAGGACATGCTAGAAGACACATATAGATCTGAAGAGATAAGATGATCATCAGGTGAGAAGACAAAGGAAACTAAATTATAATAGAAGATCAAAGATCAGGACCGCATGAAGACTCCATCTAATTCAAAACCCTTTGGAGGGTGGATATGAAGAACGAAGCATATCTCTCATGAATATGAAGCATTGCACATCTCTTTTTGAAGACAAAGGAGAAACAAATAATGGCTTGACATTGCCATGTCATCATGTATTCCATATTAGCAGTGTCATGTCATGACTTGTCATGAGTCGTCATATGCCACATCATTATAGTGGATTATGTAATTATCTATTCAAAATGTATTGTAAAGTGCAAGTCAAACAATCATGAGGGTGGCCAAAGAGTCACATGGGAGGTGAAGAATCACCCCATTGGTTATATATGCACCCTCACTCTATGAGAAAAGGAATTTTTACCTTGGCTCCTCCCGCAAGGCATGAGAGACAAGCTATTTCTTTTGGGGAGCAAGGAGTGCCTCCAACGCTTCATTATTGGAGCTAGTGGTTTTTTTTGTATACATGTGCCTTGGGAATTTTACTTAATATCAAGAGTCGCATGACCAACACGTTCTTCATGAATGGATTATGAATATTTGTAAGATTATTTTGTGGATTTTTTTTATTCATGTTTTCTTTCATCTCTGATAAAGTAGTTAAACTATTTTGGTTATTTTAGTACTTATCATATTGAGAATATGTTGTAACAGTTTCTATCGTTGTCACGTCCTTGTGGACTATTCTGTTGGATACTAGACAAATCTTTTTGTTGATTGGTTGTAATGACCATCGCATCTCTTGTGGGCTATTCTACTAGATGTTAGATGAATCCATCTTGGTTGTGTGTGTCTCTACTAGGGTGGTACTATTACCTCTCTATTAGAGGCCCACTTTACTCTCTCCCTCCGCAGTAGAAGAACCTTGACACACCTACAACCGAACACTCACCAAGCACACTTACTTTCTTTTCAAAGGCACATGTGCATTCCTCTCTCTTGTTGATAGTTAAAGGCAAGGAAAACCTATGAGAAAATGGTAACTGAGTCGTATTCTAGATGGAGCTCCTACCCCAAACGATGTGAGGTCTAATTGGGACTACATATCGGGGAGACCCCCTTAGTTGATGAATTTCCAACACCATCAACAGGATGGGAGGGAGGTGGAGGGACATTCTTCTTTACAAGGATTCCAATAGCTTACCCCACTCGTCATCATATGTCACTAGCATTGGAGACTCTCATTTATCATCATTTTTCCTAAGAAACATGGCAATATTACCTGTCCATCCACATCGAGTCATTCAAAGAGAATGTAACCTTACTAGGAAATGCAAGTAGGTTTCATATTACCAAGTGTTATGTTTAAATAACTTGATGCACATCTCATGGCCAATATTGAGGTACCACTTAAAGGAGAACTCTACCTCTTTGAGAAGTATGGGATCCAAAATATTGTCAAGTTTCCTTGACAAGGAAGCCCACTTGTACCCCTTTATCTCTCCATCATATTGGAAGGATCATGAAGGGACAAGAGCTTGACCCCTTCTTTTGCATCAACCTTGTCATTAATTTTCCCTATAATGACATCTCATATAAGAGGTTATCTTAAATTTTTTTTGGAGAATCATTTTTACTTCATTCTTCTCCATCTACATCTCTGTTTGTTGTAGGTATCCAAAATTCTTCCTGAAGTTTTCTCCCCTCATCAATCTTGGTAGGGAGCTTGGCAAAGTAGGAAATCTCTGGTGGGGTGTGATAAAGGTAGGTTTAGCTCTAAGTACTATGAAAGGTTTTTTGTTGGTATCACAAATGTTGTTGGAGCTTTGGTGTACTTTTATTAGTTGTTTCTAGGAATATGGACCACAAATGATGTTTTCATTATGTGGGATGAGAGCTTCATGGTCTAAGAAATATTTAAGGTTGTTTGAATATGCCCATACTTATTTGAACACCACTTATTTGACTCTTATGGCTTGCCATTGAAAGGATCAGCTTGACACTTTTGTTTTAGAAAAAAACAAAATGTGGTAACCTCTCATTCTAGAAATTCTAAACCAGTTAGAGATATTGAGCAACATCCACATGTAAATCATAGAGATAAATACAATTGATCAACAGCATGGAAAGTATTATTACGCATCTCTCTATTTTCATCAATTCCACCTACAAGATATGACTCCACCTCCTTAGATCATGCATGCACATAGTGAAGTCACACCCAAAGCCACCATCTCCTATATTTAGGTGAACTTTGTAACTAATGCCCTCCTTGGACCTTAACTCTATGTTTCCTAGTTAGTGTATGTTTTTTTGGTTTAGAGTTTATTAAAACAATTTGTAAAACAATATACTTGTAAGAAGGATGTAAAGGTAGTGACTCCCTTCTTGGGATACCATTTTTCACGATTCGCTGATAAAAGTTCAAGAATTTAAATACTAAAATATCTCGTAGAATCCCTGAGTCAAAGATGGTTTAGCTACAATTTTTTGTTGAATGTGGATATGATCTTTGACTATATAAGAATTATTGTACAAGCATTGGCATAACATGTTTGAAAGTAAATAGGATCACTATTATGTGGACAAAGTGATCGGGCATGTATTACCCAAAAAAAAATCTGAAATTTATACAAATATAATATTATAATATCAACAACGTGCACATAAAATAACTTGTGTACATTAAGACTAATGTGCAATCAAAATTTGTTGTGGTTAAGTAGATAGCATTTGAATTGGTTTCATGTTTTGGTTAAGTTCTTAATTAAGCATATACATTTGTTGTCATGAAAATACTCACAATGGTTCTTTTTTCTCAATAAACAAGCCTCAATTTTTCAGATCATTTTTTTAAACAAACCATCAATTCTTGCAACAAACAAAACAACAGAAACACAAATTAATCTAAATTAAACATAAAATTGTGAAAAATAGATAATTTTACAAAATTATCATACTAAAACAAAGAAAATTAATAAAAAATTTAGTTGTCAAACTGATTTCAATATTACTTATATCTTAATAATATTTAATACTTAAGCACAAAAATGATATAAATATGAAATTTAATAATTCCTACTAAACTGTTATTAATTTTATTATTTAGTATTATTTATATTAATTTCACTCCACTTACCTTTCATAAAACATATCTAAATACGTTATGATATGTTTTATAATAATAATAGTTTTAAATTATAATATGTTTTATAATAATTATATATAGAAAAAAATCATATTATTTTATAATAAAAATAATTATAATTTTTAAAAATTAAATATTAAAAATATAATATTTTAATAAACTAAAATCATATATATTTATATATATGATTTTGAAAAACATATAACATATATCACATATTAATCATTTAAAAAATATAATAAGATAGCTTTCTCACCACTGTAATAATTTTAGAAAAAAAACACCCTAATCTTGCCCTTGCCCTCGATTTTATAGATCTCCGGGAAAGACAAATGTATCTCTAAAATGAATCCATATTCATTTAATTTAAATCTATATATAAATCCTTTTCTATAAAATATATCATATATTAATAAAAAATATATAACATGATAGTTTTCTAATAATTTTAGTGGAAAAAAAAAATCTCCTGGAAAGACAAATGTCTCAAAAAAAAAATGGGAGAAAACGTCTCTAATTTTATGATCCCAGTGGAAGATCAATGAATGAAATAATGATGGTTTAAGCAGATTTCTGGTGGAAGATTAATAAATGAAATTATGTTTCTTTAAGCGACTCAGAAGTGGGTCTTGGCAATTTCCACATGAAAGATAACCAGCCTTTCTTTTTGGATTAATGGAGCAATCTCCAGTACAGTGATTTTTGGTAAAGGTATCTTTGAAGTAACCCGTGGGATCAAGATTATTTCAGGTTCTTCTATGCGATGGACCGAAAACCTCAACTATAAGTGAAACACTAAATTGTTCGGCGCTTTAAATGTTTTCCAGATCTTTCAATACATTAATATCATCTCATCTCCGACGATGCATCAAGCTCTTAACCGTGGAGTATATTAGAAAAGCTTCCACGACGAAGAAAGGAGGGGAAGCTACCAGGTGGTGACTTAGCACCTGGTAGTCGCTGGAAAGTTGTTGGTGATATGTATATATCTCTGAAATCAAATTTTATGGAGACAAGTGAGTGCACGTGTGGCAATTTAGTCACAGAAATGGCAGTGGTTAGGATAGAAAACCAGGAAAAAAACCGGACCTTACACAGCCTGGTTCAAATCACTGAAAGATTCTAGCACGGATACTCTACGGTATAAGACAGGTGTACGTTTACTAGATCTGCAGATGATATAGCTGGTACGCCTCTGCAGAGTTTCAGAATCAGAAAAGTAAAACTTGTATCCGGGTAGGTTGTACGCCAAGTTCCTCACTAGTATAACACCAAAATCTTTTTCTACTATTAGCTTTCCTCTCTTCATTGTCATAACAACGCCATGACCTAGTATATCTATTCTTGTCGAATCTACAAATTTTATTGAAGCCAGGTAAGAGCTCTGGTAAAATAAATCGAAATGTCGAAGGTGATCCCGCAGGCACAACTCTTTACTGTTATGCTCATTGTTGTCTCTTGTATTTTTCTGTGGTTTACTGTACTAATTTGGTACTAGTTACATCTACATCTATTAGTTAATAAAAGAAATTAGGGTAGAAAATTATTTTATATAATCAAACATGTTATAGTATAAGATTGAAAAATAAGGTAGGTAATTGTTTTATATAATCAAACATGTTATAGTATAAGATTGAATAAATGAATGGCTTTATAATAAAGTCCATCAAATCTAGGAATCTAAAGAACCACAAAAACCACCCACTATAGCTTAATCCATATTCCATCTAAAGAACAAAAAAAAATCAAGATAGATAACTACTTTATATAATCAAACATGTTATACTATATGAATGATTGAATGGCTTTATAATAAAGTCCATTAGACCTAGTGATCTAAAGGACCACCCACTCTAGCTTAATCTATATTCTATCTAAAGGACCATCACCATAGCTTAATCCATATACAATTTTTTTTCTAACCTGATTTTGATTTTGCTGTTATGTATCTTAAATAAAAAAATTAGCTGTTTTATGAAAATTGGAACCCATTTTTGTGAAGATTGGAACCCAGAGAGAAAGAGAGCAGACCCTCCCCACTACACTCGCTCTCGACATTATCTTCAGTACCTATATGAACTATGTCAACTATCCACTATTAAGACCAATGATGAAAATTTCTGTGTAACCCCACAACAGAACAGAATAACATGATCTCCTCAAGGAGATCAATGGCAGCCTGTTAGGAATAGAATTGTCACAATTGCAAGAATGGCTGCGGATAAATGAATTTAAGCTACCAATATATTGTTCAGCTAGTTGTTGTGAATTAAATGGTTGGATCTAAGCCATTTATTTCCATATCATTACCAGATTAAGTAACCATACGCACCATAGTTTAAAAATCATTCTTTCTTGTTTCTCACACCGCTAGTAGACAGCAATGACCAGAATAATATAAATAATTTACAGAGAAGCCAACCAGAACAATACACAGCAACAATGGAGTCGTCGTCCAGTATTTGCATTCAAGAGTTTCTTGCAAAATAATTAGAACAGTCTTTCGTAGTGTTGGTGCTTTTTTACAGATGTTTGTTGGAGGATTGGAGAGAATATAATCAGAGGAGCAATACATAACAACCATACAAGGCATTGTATACTACCAACCTCAAAAAAATTAAGACTGCCATGTTCATCTTACAAAAGTACAGAAAATATTCTATATTTACAGTCTGATCATCCCCGTGATCCATAAGCAAATGGAAACTAAGTATAAATTCCATATGTTTTGTTTCAGACACTTGAAATCTTATCAATTTCTGTATTTGGAGACTGTAAAACTACAAAATATCAGATTTTGTGTGCAGCAACGCAAGTGCATCAATTCATGGAACGTCCCATGGTAACAATAACAATAATAAGTACACAAGATTGAGATGATACAACTAGTATTAAAATTGAATGATGGTAGCCCTAGTTAGAACTTAGTAGTAGGGGATCAGCTTCTGAATAATCACTTACCAATTACAGAGAATGAATGGCCAGTGTTGATCACATCATATGGATATCATGCCAATAGTTGCTTTCTACTGGCACTGGTTCCAACAGATTCTCAGCTGGCACCGTTTGCCACTCAGAAGCAGGTCGGTTATCATAAACTTGCTGCATAAGGTCATTAGGAACCACTGGTTTTGATACCTTAACATGCTGATGTTGAAGATTGCTGGTACTGTACCTGTGATCATTGTTGAGTACATTGGGAAGAAATAAATTCCCATCCATATTTTGTCCTTGATCTGCTAAACCCATGCCCAATCTCTGCTGTTGTAACTTCCAATGCCAATGATCAGTAGCATTGCTCAAGGACTGAAGGCCAAAACTGACTGAACCAGTTCCAGTTCCATTCACTGATGATGAAGATGTCGGTGGTGGTGCAAGTGAACTAGTCTGTAATCCAGGAGCTTGAAACAAGGTCATCATGTGACCACCGCTAGGATCTCCAACACCATTGGCCTTTATTGATGGCTTTATCAAATGAGACATAATAGGAATGTTACTGCTGGTATTGTTGTTAGGTTGACCTAGAAAGCTTGAATGGTTCTGCAATTTGGCGAAAGGGAAGTTGAATCTGTCTGAGCTTGGCAAGTCCAAGACATTTGAACTCGATGTAGGATGTGTTGTAGCCCACAAGTTGTGCAACAGAGACAAGCCATTAATAGAAGTGGAGGAAGCTGCCTCCTGCTCTATTGGGGTCAGTGGGTTTTGATCCTTGGGCCTTTGCTTGGATCGTTTGTTCTTTCGGCAGCCTCCTCCTATTGGCACATTACGCAGAGCACCTCCTTTGGTCCAGTAACGTCTGCAGGTCTTGCAGAAATGGCGAGGTTGTGTGAGATTGTAGTTGTTGTAGTAGCAGAATTTTGTGTTGGGCGAGTCACATCTTGGGCACTTGAGTGCCTGATCATCAGCGTTTGAATTTACAGTCGATCTGTGCTGTTGTTCGTCTTGGGCCATAACTTGATCATCTGTAGGGCTCACGCCACTGATACCAGCACTTGATTCCTGGGGCATCATCATTTCACTAATCTGCACACACTGGGACAAGCCCAAAACAAACATTGAAAAGCTTAAATCATCATTAGCAACAAATATCTTGGATAAAAACATCATATGCACAGAAAAATATAACAAGATGTTGTCATCGGACCAATAAACTAATATTTAGGTCCATGAAGAGCTGCAAGTTTCAGACAACCTTATTCAACCTTATTCAGATCTCTAAACCAACCAAGAAACTAACCAAGAAATTGAGAATAAACTACACTACTTGGTTCAAAACGTTTTAAAAAAACTGATAATATGATTATTCTGGAAAAACATTCTTGAAAATCTATTCGATCCTGTAACAGGAATTAAAGTCTAGTGAAGTTGAATAACAACAAATCCAAATAAGTACTGAAGGAAGGAAAGTTGTAGCAAATTCTTACCTTGGTACTTTCTGTATACCCTAATCTGATCGGATTGTACTCAACAGTGCTTTTTTACATTTAGTGTCCAATGGGTGCCTGCAATCCAAAGGGTTTGATTTATTGTGCCTGTTTGGGCTGTGGGAATCTAACGAGAACAGATTGATGAGACCACACAAAACTATTTATGTTGTTAGGACAGGAGAGACTATTGAGAGGATGTGTATTTCAGGAATGGGAAAGAAAGAATGTTTGAATGATCTTCGCTCAGCCTCTCCGAGACGATAGCGACGAATAATATGAATATGTTACTGTCTCTCGATGCATGCATGCGTAGAACCCTCTTTTTCTCAGAGGGAAAAGGAAAAAAAAGAGAGGAAAGGAGCACGCTCACAATCAAAGGACCAGAGAACGCCTCAGACTGCAAGAATGCATATGGGTGTACAGACGCAGTACAGCAGAGGAAGGAGAAGAATCACAAGTAGAGGAGATAAATGATATGGTAATGATGATGACGATGGAAGAAAAAAAGCAATAGGGTTGTGTTATTATATTTGATGGGTGGTGTGTTGCCAAATTTCTTGTGGTGGTTTCGTAGGGGACTTGTGACATAGGGTGGGGGGTGAAGGAGAGGAGGGGCTGGGCTCGTGAAGAGTTGGGTAGGAAAGGGTTGTGAGAGGCGTGATACCGCCCACCTTTTCCTTTTTCCCCGTGACTTGTGCTCATACCCTTCCCATCATCATCATCATATCATGTTCCCATCCATCCAATGCTCTTTGAGCCACCCTCCCTCTCCCTTAACTTAACCGCCCATGTGGGTGGGCCTGTTGCGATAAAGTAGTTGAGTAGGCAAACACAACTTGTCTCCCGTGGCCTTTGGCTTGGGTCCACATGGGGTAGAGCCATGGTCATGATCCATTTGGTCTTGTAAATATGAGGATAACTAACTTCCCCCACCCCATCCCTTTCGCTCCTTCTTTTAAGAACATCATTGTTTGTGAAACCGACTTGGCTGGAGGATGACATGAGTCAAGTGGAAGGACGGGTTATGGGTATTTATATAGGAAAAAGTTATTTTAAAATTTAAAATAAATTATAAAATATAATTTTGTTTATGTATATATGATAATAAAAAAATCACTGAAATGTAATTAGTATAATATTTAAATTTAAGTTTTACTAGCACACTCGATTGAGGATGGGCTTTCTCAGCAGGTGAACCAAGATCAAATCTCACTTGGTGGTTGTGCTCTATGCTAAGGGGAGGAGACATGCAAAAAAATCTAGTCAGTATAGGGTTGGTGTGGCCTAGGTCGGGTTGGGCCTCGTCAGCAAAGCGTACCAGGATCAAACATGATAGGGGTGATTGTGCCCTGTGCTAGGGGAGGAGACATGCTAAAAAATCCAATCAGTATACGGTTGGTGTGGCCTAAGCCGAGTTGGGCCTCGTCAGCAAGGCGAACCAGGATCAAACCTCATGGAGGGGGTTGTGCTCTATGCTAGGGGGAGGAGACATGCTAAAAAATATAGTCACCATAGCATTGGTGTGGCCCAAGCCTGGTGCGACCAGGTGCAATCTCCTGATGAATTTAACGGTTTAGATGCCCCTGGGTCACAGCTCCTCAAAAATTATATAGGTTAAATACTATTAAAAAGTATATGATTGTGTTAAGATTAGTTTGTGTTTATTTTATTTTTGGATATATCCTTTAGATTTATCAAGGGCAGAGAGGAATCAAATTTCTAGAGATTTGATCCTTCTCGGTGCTCGATAAATCTCAAGTTAAGATGGATCTACCCTCTTTTAATTTCTATAAGTAAAGTGTAATGTTAAAATGATATCATTTTTTCTATTTTTCCTATTTAAATAAATATATGATATGGAAAAATTTATTATATTAATTTTTAAAATATTATCCATAGAAACACAAAACATTAATTACAAATTTTGATTTTTCACCCAAGGGCACCAACTACACATTTAGAGTCTTTGCCCCTTTAAATAGGCTATATTCCACATGAATACCATGGGTCAATGCCATGGGTTCTCATAAACCTAGAGCTCTTGCTAACTTTACGGACTCAAGTTTACCTTAACTACCCAACACAAAATAGTAATAAATTTTTATTTTTATTTTTATTTTTTTTTAATTTGAAAGTTATTTTTATTTTAAGTTAGGGTTATTTTTATTTTTATTATTTTGATTTACATAACATAACATTACAACATCTCTTCGGTAACCTTAACTACCAAACAAAACTTAATAAAAATAATAATAATAACATATTTTTTAAGGTTATTTTATATGGTTGTGAGGTTTGGGGTTCCACAGAATCATGGAGGAAGATCAAGTTGATCCAAAAGCAATTTATAACCTACAATCTCAAGATTAAATAGAACACCCCCTATCTTATCGTCTTGATTGAAGTTAGCCTCTCCCCCATTGAGAACATGGTTATGTTTAGGTATATGATATATCAAAAGAACCCTTACAACATGGAAGTCAAGAGGTTCCCCCAAAATTGCTTCTAACTCTAGCCAAAACCCTCACCTCCGACTCAAGCAAGGGTGGCACAAGGAACCCAATATTGGCTCAACCATTGGGGGATAAAAGAGGAGATCATTTTGGAAAAGTGAAATAATATTAAAAATACTATTACTTCCAAATTTAGGATAAGTTGTGGGATGATAAGGAGCTAGGGGGAGGAGACATGCTAAAAAATCTGAGCATAGAGATGGTGTAGCCCAGGTCAAGTGTGATCCCCTGGTGACTTTGATGGCTTAGATGCCCCTGAATTATGACTCCTCAAAATTTATATAGGGTTAAATACTATTAAAAAATATATGATTGTGTTAAGATTAGTTTACATTTATTTTATTTTTGGACCTATCCTCTAGATTAAGTGTTGAGAGGGATCAAATTTCTAGAGATTTGATCTCTTTTGGTGCTTGATATATCTCAAGTTAAGATCGATCTACCCTGTTTTGTTTTTTATAAATAAAGTTTAAAGTTAAAATGATATAATTTTCATATTTAAATAAATATCTGATATGGAAAAAAATATTATATTAATTTTTAAAAGATTATCCACCGAAACACAAAACAGTAATTACAAATTTTGATTTCTCACCCATTTTGATTTCTCACCCAGTGGCACCAAATACACATTTACCTAGAGTATTTGCCCCTTTAAATAGGTTATATTCCACATGAATATCATGGGCCATTTCCATGGATTCTCATAAACCTAGAGCTCAAAAACTACTCCTAACTTGACCGGGTGAAGTTTACCTTAGCTACCTAACAAAAAATAATAATAATTTTATTATTATTATTATTTTAATTTGAAGTTATATTTATTTTAAGTTAGGGTTATTTTTATTTTTATTATTTTTATTTTCATAACATAACATTACAACATCTCTTCGGTAACCTTAACTACCCAACAAAACTTAATAAAAATAATAAGAATAACATATTTTTTAAGTTTATTTTATATGGTTGTGAGGTTTGGGGTTCAAGTATATCTAAAGAATCATGGAGGAAGATCAAGCTGATCCAAAAGAAATTTATAACCTACAAACTCAATATTAAAGGGAACACCCCCTATTCTATCTTCTTGATTGAAGTTAGCATCTCCCTCATTGAGAACATGGTTATGTTTAGGTATATGATATATAAGAAGAAGCCTTACAACATGGAAGCCAAGAGGTTCCCCAAAATTGCTTCTAACTCTAGCCAAAACCCCCATATCCGACTCAAGCAAGGGTGGCACAAGGAACCCAATATTGGCTCAATTATTGGGGGATAAAAGAGGAGATCATCTTGGAAAAGAGGGGTAATATTAAAAATACTACTACTTCCAAATTTAAGGATAAGTTGTGAGATGATAAGGAGCTAGAGGGGAAAATGAAGCTAAGGTATTATAAAGAGGTGATCAACCCCACTCTTGCTAACCAGAATTATCTTTAGGTCTTGACTAATGCTAAGAAGAAAATGAACATTACGAAGATAAGAACTAATTCACATGAGCTTAGAAGTGAAACCAGGTGTTGGTATATTTTCAAAACACCTTGGGATGAAAGATTCTATCACCTTTATGATACTAAGAGAGTTGAAGATGAAAAGCATTTTCTCCTCGATTGCCCAACTCTTACTCACATTCACTCTCATTTCCAAAACATTTACCACACTGCAAACCTTCTTGACTTGTTAGGTCAATAAAACTATAGTGATCTAGGAACACTTATTTGTCTTCTTTTTAGCATAGAAATAAAATATTAAAGAGTTCTAATTAATCTTGTGCATTCTTAAGGTCCGATAGAGAAAACTCATCTTAGTGGACATTAATCATCATCATGATTTTTATTATTTTGTCATTATTATCTACATAACATAACATTACAACATCTCTTCCATACTATGTTGGAATGTGCCCCTTGGTGCAATTAGATATAGTTTATGGGATGCAAAACAATAGGTAAATGGGTGCATTGTTAAGGCGATTCTTGTGTAATGACCACCACAATTGTTGAATGGGTGCACTATTAGGTATTTTTTTGCACCAAGAGGTGCTAGCCAGCCCAATATGGAAGAGATGTTGTAAGGTTATGTTATGTAAACATTTTGACTCAGTCAAATTACAAAATAGCAATTATTATTATTATTATTAAGAATTAAACTATCTCAGATCCATCTTAACTCTGGATCTATCAAGAATCAAGAGAGGTCAAATATCTTAAGGCACAAACCTTTCCTCGAGTTTTGCACTCAAAAAAGAGATTTGCATCTTGAGAGATTTCATCATTTTTCTGTGCTTGATAGATCCAAAGTTAAGATGGATCTAGGTTAGTTGTGTAATAATCTCCAATTTGAAGCTTTGTATGTATCCTACTTGTGTAACCCTTAACTAGATGTTATAGTGGTAGTGGTGGGAATCGACTCATGTCACATGAGTATGAGACCTCCCTAGTTGCAGATTCCTCCAATAAAAAAAAAAATATTACTCATGCCTAGTTGCAAATTCCTCTAACAAAAAAATTCTAAATATGACTAAAAGGCATATGATTTTATTAGACATAGTTTTAAGAATAATCAACAAGTATTAATGACTTACTCTCTAGGTTAATTTTATCTTTCAAATGCTTCTAATTTGTTAAAAGCTTGCCTTTCTTTAACTTAAGAATGTAAGTTAATAACCTAGATCTAAAGGTTTCTAGTTATAGTGAAATTTTGTCCACAAACAAATCATAAGGGGTTATTTCAAATGATATGGTTTTCCTTAAATAGCAATGATAAGCCAAGCTATATTCATAAATAACAATAAATGATCATTAAGGTCACTACCATTAGTTCTACTTATCTTTCATACCTATTTTAGATTAGATTTTATAACATATTTACTATTAATAAGCCAATTGTTGATGAGATTTCCAAAAAATCATTCAAATTGATAGAATTATATTTTTTCCCATTTCTACCTTTATTGTAGTGGTTCTTTATTTTATTTATATGTTCAAATATTGAATTTTAATATGTTTGTATTATATTTGTTTTACCCTTATTATTTATATACATATGTGTATTGTGTTTATTTATATTATATTAATAAAAATGTTGGTTGCTACATATAGGGATCAATTTTTTTTAAATGCAAACTTTTTCATCATATTCTGTGTTAGAGAAAAGAGAGGGAAGATTATAAATATGTTATTATTGGTTTAAGAATGACAACAAGATAATAATACATCTTTTTTAATCCCTATAAATTAAGATGAATATAAGATTTTTTTTTTTTTCTATGGGATGGGTGTGTAGGAAAAGGTCATGAATTTTTATTTTTATTTTTCAAATATATAAATAAAGAATGATTCAATTGTGAGTGTTTATAGTAGTTAATAATATTAAGGGGCATGGATAGATTTGAACTCATCATTTATGCATTTTTATTGGTGACATGTCGTGGGTGAATGGTTCAACCAATTGAAACTAGCTCTTGAAATGACATCCATAAATGTGGGGACGTATCTATTGGGTATTCTTAGAATATATATAATTAGGAAACCCTTACGAGGAAACTTAATTATATATATTCCAAAGAAACTTAATGGATGCTTCCCTACATTTGTGGGCGTCATTCCTAGGAAACCTCACAAATAAAAAATAGTGCACTTAAACCTAAGGTATTTGAATCAAGGGCTTATTGGCACAAGGCTAACCAAATGGCAAACAACATTTTTTTTATGACAACTAGTTGAGTCAACCCTTGGGTTTTTTCCCCAAAAAAACCTCATGATGAAAAACAGAGATGCTTCCCCACATATTTGGATGACATCCTAAGAAAACTTGTTACTGCATAGTAGTACATCTTACCTAAGGGGGATACAAATTTAGTAATTACTGGACTGAAACTAAGTACATACCTAACCACATTAGTGACAGTTAGTTGATATAATTCTTATGATTAACATATATATATTTGTTTGTGTGTGTGTGCGCGAGTGCATGTGTGTGTGTTTGCTCAAGTTATTCTAAAGTTATATTAACTAAGGTCGCAAGGTATAATCCATTTGGGTACTTATGGTTAGGGGTGCATGTTATGTATTGGAGCACTTACCATTAGCACCATCCATGGAATGCGACAAAGCATTTGGACATTTCCTACCCAAAAGTTTTCCATGAATATTTTATTGAATTATTATTTGTGTTTTCTTTTGGAATTTATATTAAAAATATAAAAATAATAAATATTACAATCTTATGGATAATAAAAAACTCCTAGACACAAAAATTTCATTGTGATTTTTACTAAAAGAATTTCAATTTACAAAATATGGATCACAGAAGCTTGAATTACAAATTAATAAATATTATAATCTCTTTTATATTAGATTGGTTGATTACGTTCTTATCACAATATACTATTAACATAAGTTAGCATGATTAAAAAATAATAGATATTACAATCTATTTTATATTTGATTGGTAGATTACGTTCTTATCACAATATACACATAAGTTAGCACGAGAGGAATCAAATATCTCAAGGCACAAACCTATTTTTTCAGTACAAAACTTTATAAAAACTCTGCATCTCGATATATTTGATCCTGCTCAGTATTTGATAGATCCCGAATTAAGATGGATCAACATTGATTTAATTATTAACATTTAAACATTATAATTATTTATTTTATTTTATTTTTATGTAATTTGACCTAATAACTTTTTTTAATTAATAATTATAATTGATAATTTTATTTTTATTTTATTTTTATAATCAAAATATTTACACATCACATAACATTTACAACATATTTTCCCTATTAAACTAGAAAGACTTATCAACCCAAATTAATTTATTATAGTTAATTTAATTTTAATAATAAAAAATAATATTCAATTATTTTTTTCATATATTTTCAAAAATATATTAAACACCATCATTTAAATACATTTTTTTTAATATAATATAACATTGTACATGTCTCCACTTCACACACATCACACACAGTTTTAACATTAATATAGGTATAAAATATTTATTAACTCCAAATCTACATAGTCCTTGCAATTAACGACCATATTACGCACTACTTCAACCCCACAATGATGACCTACATGTTGTCGTAAAACATTTATGTCTTATCCTTATAATAATAAGGATAATAGCATATATGTACGATATGCAAAACCAAAAATATATATTAATATTATACAATGCTTTATTTTTAATATTTATTAAATTTGGTTATTAAAATTATTAGAATATAATTATTTAATATATTTTAGTGTTGAGGGTTAGTTTAATTGGTTGAGTCTTTATCATCAAAGTATTTTTTTATTGAGAGATTATAGGTTCAATTCTCTGGACACTCAAAGGGTTAGAGTCTGTGGTATAGTTGACAAGAAGTGATTTCTTCTAGTGGATCTCCCTAAGCTAATATTTCGTGGACATAGCGATCATTGATCTTCAAGATCTGTGAACCACATAGAAAAAAATACTTTAATATGTTATATTAGATTAGGTTTTATATTATATTACAAATATAAATAGTATGTATATTAATATTACTTGTATGGATTCATTTTAACCATGTAGCTATGAAGTATTGAGACATTTAATTTTTGAGACACGAAACTTTTTTTAAGTTTTGCATTTCAAAAGAAGTTTGCATCTCAAAATATTTAATTCCTCTTGACACTTTATGGATTTTTGTTAAGATAGATACATATAAAACAATAACATCGTATAATTTTTCATTATTTAAAGTGCATTTTCAAATGCATGAATAGATTCAATCCTCTGGCACTTGGATTGTGTAGACTACACAGTTTAAATAATTCTTTGTTAAAATTTAAACAAAATTGACTGAAAAATATACCCCAAAAAAACCAAGATGTAAAATAATGAAACTACTCAAAATATTTCAAATATATATATATGTATACACACACACAAAGTTTTCATTAATATATTTTATTTATAAATCACATTAAAATTTATTATTAATATTAATATTTTTTAATATCACATATCAATTTTATATTAAAATGGAATACATTACCTTTTCTCCTTTCAATATTGAGATATTCTATCACTATTAACATTCAATATATGTACACACTAAATTGATATTGAAATACATTAGTTAAAATGGATATTCAAAGATTTTTTAAATTATATGTTGAAATATTTTAAAAAAATATAAGAATTATACATTGTCTTAAGACTTAAAAGTGAAAATTTAATTTTTATTTTTTTTTTCAAATTTTTATGTCTTTTTTAAAGTTGATAGAGAATAGTGTTACTCAATATGGGCATGGACATGAAAATATTTTATTGATAGTTGAGTGTGGGTGAAATATTTTTATCACTATCCTTAATACAAAGTTGTAATATTAACAAAACAAAAAAAAAACGGAGTGAGCACACTGAGAGTGAGATTATTGACGTTTTATAATATTTTTAATGAAAACTAATTAAATTTGTGTATTGGATTTTTGTTTTTTTATTATATCCGTCATTGTTTGTTTGTTTTAGAGAATATTTTATTTTTATTTTAAAAGAGAAGGTGTCAACTTGAATTTGAGCATGGAAATAATTACACATCTTCCTCATACTCTGCTGCAGAATGTATCTCTTGATGTAGTAATATTTATACTATATATTATAACATATATATGTAGTAGGGTTGAATTTAGTTGGTGGGTGAAATTAACAATGTTCATTTATTAAAGAAAAATCTAACATAAGAAAATTAATAAACAAAAATTCATATAAGACAAACAATGAATGATATTTTTTTTTGTGAATAAAAGCACTACATATTCATCAAAAATAGGTTTACATGGATCTCTTAAGCATGAAATTCATGAAACTCCAAAATACCAGTTTCACAAACAGACGCAAGATATAAGATCCATCAAAGCATCATTACAACAATAACAATGTCTCAATTAACCAAAATTTGAAGATTGACAACAGGAATTTAGACTCATCATAATAGGGGAAAAAAATAGAGAGGGACTACATATAACTTAAGACAAATTGCGCACCAGTAGTAAGTCTCAAAAATAAAAGAAGCAAACGAGAATGTAAAACCCATAAGAGATGAGAGCTTTGAACTCATAGCAGCCTTTGATAGAGGAGAATATGTGTGCACTACCAAGAGTTTAACCAAAACAAAATCCAGGATACTCGTACCACCATCGATCCATCTATGAAGAGTTATATAAAATATGATTACCATAATTGAACACAACATAATATGATGAGACAAAAGAACTATCTTATGAACTATAGCCATGGGCCTTTTGTAGGAAAATGTAACTAGTTATAGTCTTCATAATTGCCAATGTACTGAAATCATTATATATATATATATATATATATATATATATATATATATATATATATATATATATATATATATATATATATATATATATATATATATAAAATTTTAAGCATGGGTTTCGTGCTCCATTTTTTGATAAATCATGTCAACCATGTTATTCATGCTTCTGCGGTTTTTCATGTCAAAGAATATTTTCTTGATTTTGTTGAACCCTTAGTTAAGCGGAGAGGGTGAATCAATTTCAAATACATAGGTCATGGTCTTGTAAAACTTTCTTTGACACTTATTTACATCTTCAATTCGTGATTAAATTAATATACAACGGAACAACAATATTAATAAGTGAGCATAAGGTATTAAGCTGATTAAATACAGAATATCAACACATAATCATCATGCACATAGACAACAGATATAAGTGGAAACCATAAAGGAGAAAACCACATCTTATTATTGTTGTGATGCAAAGGCAAGCTCCAACTCCCTCTCACCACTGATTTTCTGTAGGCTCAAACCTACAGGAGGCTACTACCTCAATTCTGCAAGCTACAACTTGCAAGGAAGCTCCAACTCCCATCTATTTTCTGCAGGCTACAACCTACAGGAGGCTCCTACCTCAGCCAACTACAACTGGACATCTATCAAGCTAAAACTTGATATGGAAGCACCAACTTCCTCACTGTACAATAAAATCATATGCTGATTTACCTAGATATCAACTCTGTTTTTCTCCTTCTTTACTGTTGTCCTTCCAGCCTTAAAATTTTCTTTATATCATCTCTGGATCTTCACAACTCCTCTCTCTGCTCCTTCTTCTTACACTCTCTAACCTCTCTATGCATACCGATATTACATGTTTTATACAGATATCTTTATCACTGTTTGCATTCTACAGGGAATATGAAGTGAACAGGCACGACTCTTTGCCTTCCACCGTCTCATTTTCTCGCTCATCATTTCAAGAGGTTACAACACTGTCTACTCATTTCAGAATTAAATTGAAGTTTTGCTTTGCCTACGGAGACTTGCCTTTGCATCACATACAATAAAAATAATTAAATCATTTACATTTACAGATACAATAATATTTCAATTCGGCCCTTTCAGCTCTTGGTTCATCATATATTTGTCTTTTCTGATGTTGTCACTATCTTTTCAGTTTCTGCCGTTATATTCTAGCTCTGCTGCATAGCTTCTCTTTTTGTCCGACTTGACCCATTCTATTGCGTTTCTAACAGTGCCATCATATCTCCTTTTGCCCGACCATATCTAGTCACCTACCTTCTTTTTCCCGCAGCATTCAACAATTTTCTTTTCTCAATGGTCGCAACCTCTTAACATTGTTCTGTACATGCTCCGGGTCCTTTTTCATGTTTTCGGGTCTTTCCTTTATAACCCGAGTCGATCTCCGCTTCCATGGTTTTCCTCATAAAACAGTTAACCCTGGACTTAACTTTGGTTGAAGGGTCCCACAATGCAGTGACCAATCACAGCACATCGCATCACATCTTTGCATTGCATCACATCGCCACTTCGCGGTATGCGATGAACTTCTCATCGCCGAAGTGCAATATTGCACTGTTCCACCACGTGTCCCTTCACATCGCCACATCGCATCACAACTTTGCATCACCACTTCATTATCGCACTTCGCACTTCGACGATTCAACCCGATTCTCAAGCGCTTATTCACCTGAGCTTGCGATGTCCAATATGTGATCGTGTCCCACTTGATTGCGATATTCCTCCTGCCCCGATTGCGATTTAATCTCTGTCGTCAATCTCCCTTAATTCTCATCCGTTGATCGCGTCGGTCCATGACTGTACTTTTGGGCTTTAGGAAAGCGGGTCCCAGTTCACGGCATTGTGGAGGCACTCCTTGGTACAGAATGATCATCGAGCTTGTGCTACCGCAGTGAATGACAACCATCGATCTGCGGCCAATGCCCGATGGGTGGGTCAACTGCGGAGGCACCCCCTTGGGTTAACCATCGGGTTGTTTATGCCCCCGCGGTACCGTTGATCCCAGATCAATGTTAACCGTGATCATAATATGTGCACGAGGTTTAGCCTTCTCTTAACTCACAATTTTTTTATGCCAAAGAATGTTGAGTCTCCACCGTTGATCCTAGAATGATCCAACGGTCATCACGTTATCGCGTGCCAACTAGCCCGATGGATAATGTTTTTGAACCTACGCGAAAAAGGCGGTTTCAGTATGCCACTCGTCGCCCTCCTAACTGTATCGTGTCCATCTCACTTAAAACCACTTATCCTCCAAAAGTGGTATGAAAACCCTCTGGTGGTTTTCGAAACCACTTTCACTGTTCCATTTTCGTCGTTGGCTCATGGTTCCACATCCAATTTTTAATGTAGTTCCTCCGCATCATCAATTATAATTCTGGCCTTCATTCCAGGTACACCCTTCTCCTTTTACATTGCATTTGTTAACTCGACTACAATAAACCCAAGCGGAACCTTCTGATCTGTTCCACCAACATTCGTCCCCACAAATGTCTGGTCTTATCCTCCAGAAAATAACACCTCTTGTAGCCTCTGCCACTTCACTTTATTTCTCTGCAACAATTCCATCTGATTTTGATCTGCTCCCTTGTCTTGGTGCTGCTCCTTTGTGCTCCTTTTCCATCAATGACAATATTTCCAACAGTCTCTCCCTTTGGCATTAATGGCAATACTCCAATGCTTCCTCTAGGACTTCCTCTGCTTGCTTTTCAGAAGACCCTTTCTTCTTTTTCTTTCTTTTCCTCCCCCTTTGACATCAATGACAAAGGGTTGCACATTTCCCAATGTAGTTTCTATCTTTTTCATTTCCTCTGATCTTGAGGACATGTTCCATGCACTGCTCCATTGTTCTAGCTCTTTGATGATAATATATTGACTGCTCTCCCTCTGGAATGATGCTTTCTTGTCTGATATTGACTATCAATTATCTTATGCACTGATCCTATTTCTTGTATGCAGCCTTTTTTTTATTTTTGATCATGTTAGAGAGTAACATCTGCAGACACTACCCCTAGTTTGTCTCTTAGATATTCGAATGGTTCTTTAGCAAGAGGTTTTGTGAATATGTCTGTTGTTTGTTCCTTGGTTGGTACATATTCCAACTTTACTAATTTCCGTGCTACTTGTTCTCTGAGGAAGTGGTACTTTATTGGGATGTGCTTTGTTTTTGAATGAAGTACAAATTTTTTTGATATACTTATTGCACTTGTATTGTCACATTTGATAGAAATGGGTTCATCAATGCTTACCTTCATGTCTTGGAGAGTTTGTTTCATCCACATTATTTGTGTGCAACATGCAGCTGCTGCTATGTATTCTGCTTCTGTTGTAGATAGAGAGATAGAAGTTTGCTTCTTGCTTAGCCATGCCACCAGAATTTTTCCCAAATAAAATGCACCTCCACTTGTGCTTTTCCTGTCATCCACGCAACTAGCCCAATCTGCATCTATGTATGCTGTCAATGTGAAACTTTTTCCTTTTGGATACCATAGGCCATAATGTGAGGTTCCTTGGAGATATCTAAATATTCTCTTGATTACAAGTAAGTGATTTTGTTTTGGTGCTACTTGATATCTTGCCACAAGTCCTACTGCCAACATAATGTCTGGTCTGGAAGCAGTTAGATATAACAGACTTCCTATCATGGATCTGTAAAGTTTTTTATCTACATCTATTGATCCATCATTAGCACATAGTTTGCATCGAGTGATCATGGGAGTTGACACAGGTTTTCAGTCTTCCATTTGAAACCTTTTCAACATTTCTCTTAAGTATTTTTCTTGCGAAATGAATATTCCAATGTTATTTTGTTGAATTTGAAATCCTAAATAGAAGGTGAGCTCTCCAATCATTGACATCTCAAATTCTGATTTCATTTCTTCAACAAATCCTTTTGCTAACTCATCTTTGTTGCTACCAAACATGATGTCATCTACATATACTATTAAAATTAAGAGTTCATCTTCATTAGCCTTTATGTACAAATTGTTGTCTACTCCTCCTTTCTTAAACCCTTGTTTTTGCAAGTATTTGTCCAACCTTGAATACCATGCACGAGGAGCTTGTTTCAAACCATATAAGGCTTTCTTTAATCTGCACACATAGTTATGTTTCTCTTTTAATGAGAATCCTTCAGGTTGTTCCATGTAGACTTCTTCCTTTAAATCTCCATTCAGGAAGGCAGACTTCACATCCATTTGATATACCTTGAAATCATGATAGCATGCAAAGGCCAAGAAAATTATGATTGCTTCCATCCTGGCTACAGGGGCAAAGGTTTCATCATAATTAAGTCCTTCAACTTGTGAATATCCCTTGCATACAAGTCTGGCTTTATTTCTGATTACTTGCCCTTGTTCATTTATCTTATTCTTGAATATCCATTTTGTGCCAATGAAAATTTTCCAATGGGTCTTGGAATTAATTCCCAGGTATTGTTCTTCTTAATTTGGTCTAGTTCTTCATTCATAGCATTTACCCAATTTTTTTCTTTGCTGGCTTCTTCGAACTTCTTTGGCTCTATTTGAGATAGCATGGCTAGGAATACTTCTTCTGTCTGTTCAACAAGTTGTCTTCTTGTCTGGACTCCCACACTTTTGTCCCTAATGATTTGATCTTCTGGATGGTTCTTTTGAGTGTATCTTGAGGGACCCTTTGAGTTTAATTCAATATCTTCTGTTGTCTTGTTATGTTCATCATTATCTTGGTTCTCAACTCCATGATCATTAGGAGGATTGGCACAGCTTGTGTTTCTTGTACTATTTGGTAGATCTTCGTCAACTCTTAAGTCAATGCTTTCCAAAATTTTGTGCAGTCTTTTGTTGTAAAACCTGTAACCCTTACTCTTGGATGCATATCCTAAAAATATTCCTTCATCATCTCTTGCATCAAACTTCCCTAGTTTTTCATCATTATTTTTTATGAAACACTTGCTTCCAAATACTCTAAAGTGCTTGATTGATGTTGGTTTTCCATGCCATAATTCGTAAGGATTCTTATCACAATTTGGTCTTAGATGAGATTTGTTGAGAATATGAACAACTGTGTGTACTGCTTCTGCCCAATAGGTTTGGGGAATGTTACTTTCTTGAATCATGGCTCTGGAAATCTATTGTACTTACCTGTTTTGTCTTTCTTCCACTCCATTCTATTGAGGTGTGCCTGCAATTGTAAAATGTTGTTTTATCCCATGTTCATTGCATAGGTCTGCAAAATCATAGTCTGTGAATTCACCTCCTTTGTCTGATCTGATGCATTTTATCCTGCATCCTATTTTATTTTCTGCCAATGCCTTGAATATCTTGAATTTCTCAATTGCTTCAGATTTATATTTGAGAAATTCCACCCACATCAATCTGGTAAAATCATCTACTATTAGCATGAAATAAGATTCTCCACCTAGTGCATTAGTTCTTGAAGGTCCACACAGGTCCATGTGAACAAGCTAAAGAGGTCTACTTGTAGATAGATTCTCTTTGGTCTTGAAATATGTGCGGGTCTGCTTGCCCAGTTGGCAGGATTTACATATGGTATTTGGAGGCTTCTTTATTGCAGGCATATCTCTGACTGCATTCTTCTTGCTCATATTGATGATGTGGTAAAAGTTTAGGTGTCCCAATCTTCTATGCCATAACCATGATTCATCAATTTTGCTTATGTGGCATGCTTCATTCTCTTCTTTCACTATATAGACATTACTTTTTGTACTAACACCTTTGATCAAGGTCTTTCCTGTGGTTCTCAATCTTACCTCACAATCTTGGGCTCTGAAAAGGACCTCACAACCTTTATCACACATTTGACTGACGCTTAGTAGATTGGCTTTCAGCCCATCCACAAATAGTACATCTTGAGCCTTTCCTCTTCCATTATTCGGACTGACTGAGCCTTTTCCTTTGATTTTCCCTGCTTTATCATTTCCAAATGTTACATTTCCAGATTTCTTTTCATCAAAGGTTACAAACTTGCTTTGATCTCTAGTCATATGCTTTGAGCATCCACTGTCCATATACCATTGGCTTTTCTGATCTTGAGCTATTAGAGCCAAGTCACACTTATTCAACTTCTTTTTCCACTACAGGCAGTTATTTTTTTGGCACCTTTTCTGAGAAGATGGACCACATTCTTTGAGAGGACATTTGGAAGACATGTGTCTGATTTGATGGCATACAAAGAATTTGATTATATTTTTAAATGGATTATGTGTATGAGTGAACTCTCCATTGTTCATAAATATCCTTGGGGTTTTAAACATCAGTCTTTGTCCATACATTCTGCACTCCATGGATTTATGGCCGAACCCCTTACAACAAAAACGATACCAATGGAAACGATTAGTATACCTGGTGAAGCGTTTTCCTCTCCATTTGTTTGCTTGAGTTAGTCTTTTCAATTTCTGCATCTTTTACTGGTTGAAATCGATTATCTTTGTCTAACAGTATGCAGCAATATGTCCCAGTTTGTGGCAGGCAAAACAAGTGACATTTCTCATAGGAGGAAAGAATCTCCTTTGAGATCTTCCGAACTTGTTCAATTGATCTTCAAAAACAATTGAGCTTTTTGCAACTGCTTGCTTCTTCCTTTCATTCTTTGTCTCTTGATGTTGCTGCTTGTTTCTGTTTGTTTCACCACACATCAAGTTCTTGTTGGCTTCTGCTTCTGTAGTTCCTTTTTGAGCTGCTTCATTATCCTTTACAACTTTTACAAAAATGATATTCTTGTTATCTTCTACCTTGGAATTACTGGTTTCTCCTTCATATCCTATCCCAACCTTTATGAGAGGAGACCTTTGAAAATTTAGAATCTTGTCCAATTGTTCAGTGCTTGTCATTCGAGGAGTGTTCATTGAAAATTCCCTTTGGGTGTTTTCCAGTTTCTTTCTCAGGCATACCACTTCTTCTTCCAATTTCTCTTGCTCCTGATGTTTATTTTTAATTTTCTTTAGCAGAATGTCTTCCACCTTCTTAGCTTCTTCAAGTTCTACTTTCAATTGAATGAGGTCTTCTGAATTTGGTACTTATTTTACATATTTGAGGAGAATGTCTTTCTGTTTTCTGCACTTGAGTTTAAGTCTATCTATTTCCTCCAGGGCACTTCTTAGCTCCCCCTCAAGATCTACCTCACCTTCTTCCTCATATTCTAGAAGGAATCCTTCAGACTCTTCCTTGGCCATCAACACAAATTCAAAGGTTCCTTATTCATTTGAGGATTCATCTGATTTTTCAAATGCACTGTTATCTTGCTGAACATAAAAGGATTTTCTATTGAATCTCTTCCCTTCCTGCGAGTTATTAGTTTTGGTTTTCTCGATCTCTTGAGTCTGATTCTTTGTTTTCTTGTAAGGACACTTTGATGCATAGTACCTAACTCTTCCACAGTTAAAGCATTTAAATGGAAGTTTACCTTTATACTTACCCGAGCCTCTATCCAATCTTCTAATAAATTTGGCCTCTTCTTCATCAGAGAAAGAGCATGTATCTTCCTTTTCTTCTTTGCTCTTCTCAGCCTTAAAGGTTGTCTCCCTCAAATTTGACTTCCTCTGTGGAAGTCTCATCTCATAGGCTGTTAAGTTTCCAAGTAATTAGTTCATGGTCAATTTTTCCTAATCAGTTGTTTCTTCTATGGCAGAAACCTTGAGGTTAAAACTGGATGGTAAAGATCTCAATATATTTTGAATAATTACACATTCTCTAATGGTTTCTCCTAGAGCTTTCATGTTATTCAAAATTTCTGCAACCCTTAAGAATAAGCTGGCAATATCTTCTTCTTCATTCATTTTTATATTTTCAAATTGAGCTCGATATACTTGTAGTTTGGCCATCTTCACCTTTTTATCTCCCTCATGGATACTTTATAATGTATCCCATATTTCTTTGGCAGTCTTGTTGTGCATTACTTTGATAAATTCTGCCTCACACAGACCACTTAAGAGAGCATTCATGGCTTTGGCATTAGCTATAAAATCTTGTTTGGCTTCTTTCTCTGTGTCAGACTACTTTGGGGCATATCCAAAATCCACAGCAGCCCAAACTTCTATTCCTAGAGACATTATGTATGTCCTCATTCTTATTTTCCAAAAGGCATAATTTGTGCCAGTAAACAAAGGGGATTTATTTGTTGAGCATCCTTCTAGACTAGCCATCTTGGGGACCAAGGATTTCCTTCCAGTTGTTAATATGATATAGAAGGAACCTCGCTTTGATACCAATTGTTGAACCCTTGGTTAAACTGAGAGGGGGGGTGAATCAATTTAATGCAGTCATGGTCTTGTAAAACTTTCTTTTACACTTATTTACATCTTCATTTCATGATCAACTATACAATGGAACAACAACCTTAATAAGTGAGCAGCAGGTATTAAGCAGATTAAATATATAATATCAACACATAATCATCATGAACATAGACAACAGATATAAGTGGAAACCCATAAGAGAGAAAACCACATCTTATTATTGTTGTGATGCAAAGGCAAGCTCCAACTCCCTTTCACCACTGATTTTCTGTAGGCTCCAACCTATAGGAGGCTACTACCTCAATTCTGCAAGCTACAACTTGCAAGGAAGCTCCAACTCCCATCTATTTTATGCAGGTTACAACCTACAAGAGGCTCCTACCTCAGCCAACTACAACTGGACATCTATCAAGCTACAACTTGTTATGGAAGCAAAAATTCCTCACTGTACAATAAAATCATATGCTAATTTACCTGGATATCAACTCTGTTTTTCTCCTTCTTTACTGTTGTCCTTCCATCCTTCAAATTTTCTTTATATCATCTTTGGATCTTCACAACTCCTCTCTCTGATCCTTCTTCTTCTTACACTCTCTAACCTCTCTATGCATACCAATATTACATGTTTTATACATATAGCTTTATGATTTTTTTCATTCTACAGGGAATATGAAGTGAACAGGCACGACTCTTTGCCTTCCACCATCTCATTTTCTCACTCATCATTTCAGGAGGTTACAACACTGTCTACTCATTACAGAATTAAATTGGAGTTTTGCTTTGCCTACGGAGACTTTCCTTTGCATCACATACAATAAACATAATTAAATCATTTACATTTACAGATACAATAATATTTCAATTTAGCCCTTTTAGCTCTTGGTTCATCATATATTTGTCTTTTCTGCTGCTGTCACTACCTTTTAAGATTCTGCCATTATATTCTAGCTTTGTTGCATAACTTCTCTTTTTTTCCAACTTGACCCATTCTATTGCATTTCTAACAGTACCATCATATCTCCTTTTGCCCGACCATGTCTAGTCACCTTCCTTCTTTTTCCCGCAGCATTCAACAATTTGCTTTTCTCAACGGCTGCAACCTCTTAACACTGTTCTATACATGGTCCGGGTCCTTTTTCATGTTTTCAGGTCTTTCCTTTGTAACCCGAGTGATCTCCGCTTCCATGGTTTTCTTCATAAAACAGTTAACCCCAGACTTAACTTTGGTTGAATGGTCCCACAATGTAGTGACCAATCACAGCACATCGCATCACATCTTCACATTGAATCGCATCGCCACTTCCCGGTATGCGATGAAATTCGCATCGCCGATGTGCGATATTGCGTTGTGCCGCCATGTGTCGCTTCACATCGCAACTTTGCATCGCCACTTCATTATCGCACTTCACGCTTCGGCGATTCAACCCGATTCTCAAGCGCTTATTCTCCTGAGATTGCGATGTCCAATATGCGATCGGGTCCCACTTGATTGTGATATTCCTCCTGCCCCAATTGCGATTTAATATCTACATTTAATCTCCCTTAATTCTCATTCATTGATCGCGCCGGTCCACAACTATACTTTTGGGCTTTAGGAAAGCGGGTCCCAGTTCACGGCACTGCGGAGGCACTCCTTAGTATGGAATGATCATCGGGCTTGTGCTACCGCAGTGAATGACAATCGTCGATCTGCGGTCAACGCCCGATGGGCGGGTCAACTGCGGAGGCACCCCCTTGGGTTAACCATCGGGCTATTTGTGCCCCCACGGTACCGTTTATCCCAGATCAACGTTAACCACGCTCATAAGATGTGCAGGAGGTTTAGCCTTCTCTTAACTCACAATTTCGTTATTGCAAAGAATGTTGAGTCTCCGCCGTTGATCCTAGAATGATCCAACGGTCATCATGTTATCACGTGCCAAATAGCCCGATGGATAATGTTTTTGAACCTACGCGAAAAAGGCAGTTTCAGTACGCCACGCGTCGCCCTCCTAACTATATCGTGTCCATCTCACTTAAAACCACTTATCCTCCAAAAGCAGTATAAAAAACCTCTAGTGGTTTTCGAAACCACTTTCACTATTCCGTTTTCGCCGTTGGCTCATGGTTCTACATCCAATTTTTAATGTAGTTCCTCCGCATCATCAATTATGCTTCCGGTCTTCATTCCAGGTACACCCTTCTCCTTTTACACTTCATCTGTTAACTCGACTACAGCAAACCCAAGCGGAAACTTCCGATCTGTTCGACCAGCATTCGTCCCCACAAATGTCTGGTCTTATCCTCCAGCAAATAACACCTCTTGTAGCCTATGCCACTTCACTTTATTTCTCTACAAAAATTCCATCTGATTCTTATCTGCTCCCTTGTCTTGGTGCTGCTCCTTTGTGCTCCTTTGCCATCAATTAAAATATTTCCAACAGAGTTAAGAGAGTCCTTTTCAATTGTATGAAACCATTTTTGGAAAGTTGTAACATGTAAAATATATTGATTTTGAGTCTAGAAAGTCCTATGAACCTCCATGCACAAATCGGCCCTGGAAGAGACAATTCAACCTAAAGAAGGGCATTTGACCATACAAAAAGCCTATAAATAGATGTCAATCTCTCAAGAAAATAAGTTTGATCTAGAGCAAGGAAGTTCAAGAAATTTGGAGTGAAGATCAATGAAGCAAGAGGAAGATTATAAGAACAAGAAAAATCTATTTTGGAGCCATATGCGCTCACACATGCGAGGGTTATGGTTTCTGCAAGCCAAAAATTACAGGTTTGAGTTGTAGGAAGCCGAAGATCTCATATCTGAGTTGCAAGAAGGCTGAAATATTTTCTTGGTTTCACTTTGACTCTCGTTGACTTTGAAGACATTGTCTTTCTTGAGGAAGAAGCCCTTGGAATATTTCCATGTGTGAGAAATAAGTGTTGTTGTTGTTCTAAAGGATTGAAGTTATAGACTTGAAGCTAGGGGCTGTAGAAATTATACAAAGATATTTATGTCAATGGATTCAATCTAATCAAGAAATGTACTAAAGTGAGATACTGAATCCTTCTACAAATCAATTGCGGAAAATAAACACAATCGCCAATCACAATAAGAAAATAAAGAATCAAATCAAACCACAACACAGATAATTTCCCGGGGAAAGCTTGCTGCTCAAAACCCCTATATATTCTATTGTATATTCACCATGGAATCATGAAATAATTACAATGCACTCTTCTCACAAGAGTCTCCTGCACTCTCACAACTGTCTCACGCTGATCCAGACAAAATCAACCAACACTTAGCCAATTATCAGCCTCTAATCAGTCTGCCTTTCTTGCACAGTTCATGTGGAATGAAAGCCATATTCTTTAGGAATTTCAGCCTTCCAAAACTAGGCAAGGATCATGGGAAATCCAATGGATGTCTGGTTGCATGTGGGCAAGATACTAATCACACAACTGATAGTTAACATCCATTTAACCTTTGTCTCAAATGGGACTCCACTGTAATTGACATGCATGCAACTATAAAAAAACATCGGTTGCATGGCAGATCACTAATTGTGAATTAAATATGATTTAATTCACTTGATCTCTCACTAGTGCAAGAAACAGTTTTTACTAGTTCAGCTGACTTTAACTCACCTAACTAAGTTAACTGATTACTCATGCATTAAACTAATGTACTAACTTCAAATCAAACTCCATAACTAATAGAATCACTCTACATGCCTCACCAACCACCCTCAACTCGAAATACAAGAGCTAACTGAGTTGATCACACTCAGTTAACTATTACAAGTGATTATGAGATAAAATTACATCTTATTGTCCAATTTAATTAAGGGATAATTAAATTAGACACTGCACGAATTTAATTAATTAAATTTTCATTCACACTAATGTATCGCTAGGACCCGTGGTCTCACACTAGTGTGTGTGTTGCAATTTCATGTTGAACTTTCAACAGGGGCGAAGTTGAAGCGAAGAAGAGGTAACCCTTGTTGACTTGGTTAATCTCTTACCTACTTGAAAGGATTTCTTGGAGGTCTAACTCGATGCTTAGAGGAGGACTTGGTCTAGGATTTTAGGTCTTGGTTTTCTCATTTGAAGTAGATTCTATAAGAAGAGAAGAGATTATTTCTATTTTATCTGCTTGGAGGGGTTTCTCACTGACTTGGAGCCTAATACTTATGTCCGTTGTCTTTATTGATTTTTTTCTTGATAATTATCTAATGTAAATATCTAATAAGAAAAGACAAGAAGAAAAATAAATTTCATAAGAAATTATTAAAGATCAAGGAGAAATTGAATTAATAGCTTCCCTACTGCATTCTCCAACACCTTTTGAGTGAGGCATAATAAAAAAAATAACCTCAATTGCAATCCACCTTAATCCTGATCAAAATAGAGAATAATGGGAGTTTTTCCTTGATCCACTAGAGGATTAGTAAGGTTTTTCGAGGAGAAATCACTAACCATAAAACCTTCAACGCGATCCAATCTGGTATCCACACGATCAAAACATTATCAAAGATTACATAGCATTTTTTTTTACATCTTCATGGGAGGAAAAGATACTATCTATATCAACTTGCTTATCTTGAAATATTAGATGAAACAAAGTATCCATTTGTTGGTGTGAGGCCAGCAAATTAATAAAATTAAGGTGTTTATTTCTAGATGAGCTAGGGTGTGGAACCCATTTCGAACTCTCACCCATCACCTATGAATATGAGTGATAAGGTATACCCTTGACCTCTTTACCTTCCAACAACAAAATCTCTTTCCGGGTGGCCATTAAATCATAGGAAAAATGATGACATCTATTTGTGCCAACATTGCTTCCACCACTCCTCCTACAACTCATCATTTTCCAAGGATACATGAGAGTAAAAGACGCTAAACTCGGGGAACAAAAATAACAAGAACCCCTACCCCCAAAACCAGAGAAGGGAAAAAAATGACCGCCCTGAAAACCCAAATTGAATATGAATAGGTCGTCATCGAAAGTCCATGCAACAGAGGAAAAATTAGGAGTATGAGTAATATCACAACAGTACAAGTAGATTTTAGGAACCCTCTAATAGGAATTAAGCACTATAGAACAAGGGTTGAATACAAAAAGACTATGATAACTCTGTGCAATATTTATAATGTCAAGACATATAGCAAGAAATTCGAAACCACTCAAGGCAGATAACCAAATTTCCCACACAAAATAAACTATCACAAATATTGGTGAAGGTGATCCGGACTTATGTAGGAACACAATAAAATACATAAATAAACATAAACGCAAAGATGCAGTAGAAATAAAACTTCATTTCAATAATATCAAATAACGGAAATATGTTTACAGACAGAATGGAAATAAACTAGCTTAGGCGATGGTAGCTTATCTATGAGAAGAGATGTAGTGGATACATGACTATGAACTGTGTTACAATGAGGCTCAAGGGCATCTTTATTATTTAACAACAGGGGAAAACCCTAAACAACCAAAACCCTAACCCTAGGAGATGGAACACCAAGGGTTTGTGGGCCCTGTTGGGGTTAGTTGGGAATCCAACTTCCCGGGGTCGTAACCTGGTCATATTATCTCTGTTTTCACATACGATATATCATCAGAAATATTTCTCCTTGTACTACAATATTTTCTGCCATTTAGGGGGTCAAAACTGCTCTAGAAGTTCAAGACCTGAAAAAATGCTAAAAATAGTAAATGCTGCTATAAACAAGGAAACTGATGAAACCAACTGGAGGTCTTTATGGAATAGGTGAGTGGCCACCAATATCCACCTAGATCATTCCTCCCCCCTTATGAATTAATGGTCCCCATTGCGTGCAAAGCCTCCATGAGGTGAGGAAATTTCTATTGAACATGGTCCCTAGTGAACCACTTTCCCCGATGAAGGATTTGGCATACTTTGACAAGTAAACATAGATAGATCCTCTGTTGGAGGGTGTTATTGATCTGTGTGTCCATGATTCGATCAGTTGTGGCTTGTTCCATGTAGTTTGGGTTTAACTATGTTGGTGTGAGTTGTTCTGCAATGTCGGATGTGTCCAGTAATGGTGGAAAGTAGGGTTGAAAGCATTCCACATTGAATACTGGGTGCAAACCAAGGAATGGTGGAATATAGAGCTTGAAGGAATTATCCCATACAAGCTTGGTGATGGTGTATGGCCCATATCGGAGTGAGAAAATCTTCTGGTGGGGTCCAGGGAGGTGCTCCTTTTGCAAATATAACCAAACTCTGTCACCCAACTGGAACTTGTCTGCCACCCGATGTTGAGCATGTCGTTGCTTGTATTGAACATTGGATTTGTCCAATATGTCATGGAATTGTTGGAAAATGTGTTGAATGCACTCATTGAATTTTTTCACCTTGTCAGCTTCAGACTGGACATGAGCCAAATCTACCTGAGTAGCTACAAATGGCATGACCACATCAATGGAACATGTGGTTGTAATCCCAAGCCCACCTGAAAGGATTTGTGGCAATTTGAGTAGTGGAGAGCCCGATTATAGTTGTGTTGGTGATCAAGAGATCATGTCCAAGTGAAAAAAATGCTCAAAAATGGAAATGCTCCGAAATGGTTTCAATCCGAATGACCAGAAAGGCCTCGTTGCTACGATTCTGGTGCCGTGAATGAGACTCAAAACCAATGTCGTATGTGAAAGTTACTGAGGTTTGAATTCATCTAGAGACCTCCAAAACAAGATTTTTTTTACTATGATTTTGTCATTTTTTACAAAAAAAATTATACGGAAAAAATTAAATTTTATTAAGTTTTTATTGGCCTATCAGTGGGTACCACATGGCCTGCCCGGAGACTGCCATGTGGCCCCAGGTCATTGGTTGAAAAGTGTTATGAAAATTATGGAGGGCATGAGGGTCGAACCCTCAACCCGACTCCTCGAGCAGGGCCGACCTGACCAGCACGACACGGGCACAATTTTGAACAGTGGGGGAGTTGGGCGGTTAAACGGAGGCTTGGGTCGCGTGTTGAACGAGCGGAGAAAGTTGGGTTAAGCCCTTAGGAGCCAACCCATATCTGCATACGATCTCCAACAAAGAACTGGCGCTTAAAATTTTATCTAGCGGGAAGTTAAGGGGGCTAGCCCTCAGAGCTAGCCTCAACTCCATATAACCCTTACCCTGTGACCATGGGCACGGGTTTTAAACATTATCTGCCAGACACTTGACCACCAGAAAAACCGCATGTGAATGCGCTAACTGTCTAACAGTTGCATTTAATGTTCCACCTAAATTGGAGCGCAGTTCCACCTAATCACTTGTTCGACGAATTTGGAGGAGTTAACTGGAGTTCCTCCAGTTTTGGAGGATGTTTTCTAGTGCCACTGGGAAAAATTTTGTTTGGGTCATAACTTTCTCAATTTTCGACCAAACAAGATGAAATTTTAGTGAATTTTGGGTCTCTTCGAACTTCTGGAGAGTTTGGAATATGTTTCAGAGTGAACTGAAGTGATATATAATAGCTTTTTCTTCAGGGAAGAGGAAGGAGCCACCAGGGCCATCATGGAGGAGGCACTGTTTTGGGTTGTATTTCACTGTTTAAGGTGAAATAAAATCCATTTTCAACTATTTTATATCTTCTGAAGTCAAATTTATAGTTGGTTTTGCCTGTTTACACACATTTTTCACTGTGTAAACATTTTGAGAAATTTAATAGAGTAAGGACATACCATTGGGGAGCCTTGGACTAGCAGATGTAGCCCAGGAGGGGTGAACTGCCTTAACATATTGCTGTGTTATGTTGTGGGGAATTTTACTTGCTATGTATTTCTGCTATGATATGTTAAATAGTAAACTTAATTAACAAATCCTCACTCATAAAACTCAGAAACATTACCAAGAACACTTTGTTTAAACTACAAGTCATGGAGAACACTTTACAAACTAAATTATATGGAAATGGATAATTTGCATAGCATTACAAATAGTTCCATTTTCAGATCAGATGGTATCATAGCTAGAGTTTTACTCTACATTTGTTCTTGTGCAAAGATATAGTTGACTGTTTGCAAGTTTTGATGCTTACTAGGCTTAAACTCAAGAGAGGGGAAGGACACTTGGTTAGAGCACAAAGTAATCCTCAACCAAGGAGGGCTAGAGAGCCACCTCCAAGAGCCATGGAAGAATCCTCATGCATGTCTTCAAGAGAAGGAGAAGTTCCTGAAGGCATTCATCCCAAAGAAGAATAATGGGTGTTCCAAAAGACTTTCTTGGACATGACAGAGATGGTGAGGATACTCTACCAAGAAAGGAATGATAGGCTTGTAGGAGAAGGGTCTAGACACCAGAAAGAAGGAGAGGGTTCTTCAGGAGGAAAGAAAAGTGATGACAAGTCAAATAAAGGACATGGAGGTAATGGTGATCCACCATCCCCATCTTCATCCTCTTCCTCTACATCGTCATCATCTACTTCGGTGAATCATTCTCACAAATCTAAAACCACTGGTAAAAGTCCATTTTTAAAGCTTGATGTTAAATTTGAGTTGCCTATGTTTAATGGTGAGGTCAATGTAGAGAAACTTGATAATTGGATAAGATATTTGGAAGTTTCTTGAGGATACAAAACCTTCTTGATGACGACACCAAGATATAGTTAGCCTCTTTGAGAATGGATGGAGCAAAATTGGTATGGTGGGAAGCCAAGACCAAGGATGAAATTAAAAACATGGTAATATCACTTTATCATGGGATGAATTTATTATTGCAATTAAAAAGAAATTTTATCCATTAGCTCATTTACAAAAGGCTATCATGAATTGGCAAAACTTCAAACAACTTAAGGGACAAAATGTACAAGACTACACCCAAGAGTTTAGGAGAAGAGCACTCTTATTAGGGGTATACTTACAAAGTCAAGATACTTTGCTGAAATATATAGGTGGTTTGCACAACTACCTTAGACATACTATCCTTATGTTCAATCCTACTAGTCTATATGAGGTTTGTGTACAAGCCACACATTTAGAGGTGTAGAAACAAGCCTTTTAAGGGGGAAAACAAAGATAATACCTCTAAGGGAAAAGGAAAAAAGAATGCATCTGTCAACAAAGAGGGTGAGAAAGTGATATGTAAAAACTATTCAAGAGAAGGCCATGAAGAGAAAAACTGTTGGAAACTTCATCCTAAAAAAAGAACTCAGTTTAACAAAAACAAAGGAAAGAAGAAAACTGTAGCTACTACAACTACACAACAAGACTTAGGTGATGATTCAGGTGACGAAACCAAAATTACTGCCATGCGTTTGAAGAGTATGAAGGGAAAGGAAACTGAAACTAAGCCAAGCACTAGTACTTCAAACTGTCATGTACAAGCTCCAAATGAGGAAGAAAGAATTGAATTGTTCCATGTGAGGGTAGTCTCAAAACATACAAAAATTAACACACTATTTGACAGTGGGTCACAAGAAAATCTAATATCAGAAGAATTTCTCAAACAACTTAAACTTGAGACCATTCCACATCCAAAGCCGTATCCACTTGGATGGATATGCAAGGATGCAAACTTACAAGTCTCCAGAAAGTGCATATTGCATTTTGCAATTACTGCACACTTTATTGACACAGTTGAACTTGATGTAGTACCGCTTGATATATCAGGACTTGTTTTGGGAAGTCCTTACTTATTTGACAGGAAAACGATCTTCCATCGCCATGAAAATAAGTATCATATTTTTAAAGATGGCAAGGATTTTATTATTAGAGCACATCGCAAGAAGACATATATAGCGATGGTAAATGCGGGACAGGTAAAAAGGCTAGTGAATTCTAGTAAGAGTTTTGTACTTCTTATGGGTCAGCCTAAGGTTGATGTGAATCATGAGTCATTTAAAAATTATGATTCCAAGCTAAAATCAGATTTATATGATGTAGTCGATGCACATCATGAGATGTTTCAGGAATTGACAGGTTTGTCTCCTAAAAGGGAGATTCAACATGAAATACAGTTGCAACAAGATTGTCCTCTTCCTAACATAGGCATGTACCGCATGTCTATCATAGAGAATGCTAAAATAAAGAGGAAAATTAAGGACTTGTTGGACAAAGGTTTCATAAGACCAATCACTTTGCCATGTGGGTCACCGATAGTGTTGATTCCAAAGAAAGATGGAACTTGGCGCATGCGTGTGGAATTTAGGGCATTGAACAAGATAACGGTAAAGAATCGTTACCCACTTCCAAGGATAGATGATTTATTAGATCAGCTGAAAGATGCTAAATATTTCACTAAGTTAGACTTACGTAGTGGTTATCATCAAGTTAGAATTGCAAAAAGTGACATTTGGAAGACAACATTTAAAACCAAACAGGGACTCTTTGGGTGGCTTGTTATGCCATTTGGTTTATGCAATGCACCTGCAACTTTCATGCGGGTAATGGATGATGTATTACGTCCTTTTCTTGATGATTTCGTTATTGTCTACTTAGATGACATCTTAATTTTCAGAAATACTAGAGAAGATCATGTCATGCATGTTAAGAAAGTACTTGATGTTTTGAAGAAAAATCAGTTGTTTGTTAAAATGTCAAAGTGTGAATTTGGAAAGCCTTCTTTGGTTTATTTGGGACACATAGTAGGAGGAGGTGCTTTGAGAATTGATCCTTCTAAAGTAGAAGCCATTTTGAATTGGCCTACTCCCAAATCCATTACAGAGGTAAGAATTTTTTTGGGTGTAGCTCAGTATTGGAGGAAGTTTATTTCTAACTTCTTTTCCATAGCAGCTCCTATGCATGCAGTGACAAGTGTGAAGCATGATTTCCAATGGGGAGGCAAGCAACAGAAAGCTTTCGAGTATTTGAAATAGAAGATAAGTTCAACTCCAGTCCTTGCATTACCGGACCTGAGAGAGCCATTCGAGATTCAGACCGAAGCTAGTGATTATGCCATGGGTGCAGTTCTCTTACATCATGGTAAGCCTATCGCATTTCATTCTGAGACGTTTAATGGTGTTGTTGTGAATTATCCTACATATGATAAGGAGTTGTGTGCATTGGTACAAAGCGTCAAAAATTGGAAACACTATTTGATGGGCAAAGAAACAATTGTTCATATCGACCATCAGCCTTTATAGTACTTGGAGTCGCAAAGTAAATTACAATAGTCACGACATTTCAGATGGATGGGTTTCCTACAACAATTTCACTTGGTAATAAGGTACAAGAAAGGTATTTTCAATAAAGTTTCCGATATGCTTTCAAGGCCTATTATTAGTGCTACTACTTTACTTAAGAATGATTCTATTGTACATGAGAGCTACATAAAACAGTATGCATTAGATGCTGATTTTAAGGATGTGTATGCTAACTTGAGTGAAGGGAATCGTGTTGAGGAGAATGATTATCACTTGCATAATAATTTGTTGTTTCATATGGGCAAGTTATGTATACCACAGGGGGAGAGACTAAGTGTCATGAGAGAAGCTCATTCTTCTCTTATTGCTGGACATTTCGGGGTAAGAAAAACAGTGGCACATTTACAGAGGTATTGTTATTGGCCTCACATGGTAGATAGTGTTTCACGTTTAATTAGAGGTTGTTCATTATGTTCTACAAGCAAGCCTAGCAATAGGAAGCTTGGTTTATATACGCCATTGCCGATACCTTCTAGACCATGGGAAAGTGTTTCTATGGATTTTGTTGGAGGTCTACCATTGTCTAGAAAGCAACATGATTATCTTTATGTAGTAGTTGATAGATTCAGCAAGATGTGTATTCTTATGCCATGTAAGAAATCAATAACTGCTGATTTGTATTTTCAACATGTATGGGTTCATTATGGCTTGCCTACTTCTATTGTTAATGACAGGGATTCCAGATTTGTTGGGAATTTTTGGTCCAATTTATGGAAGATGATGGACACCAAGTTGAAGAAGAGTACTGCTTTCCATCTACAAATAGATGGCCAAATAGAGGTAGTGAACAGAACCATTTTACATCTTTTGAGAGGTTATTGCAGCCAACATCCCAAGCTTTGGGATGAGGACTTTCATTACATTCAGCATGCTTACAACCGGGCCAAGCACTCTTCTACAAATACTTCACCTTTTGAAGCTTGTTTTGGGTATTTGCTTAAGTCACCTTTAGATTTCATTCTTGAGAAGGATGTTGCCATTCATGGGCATAGTGACATTGAAAAAGCTCGCATGTTCATTGAAAGAATTTAGCTCATACATCAGCAAGTTCAAGAACAGCTTGAAAAAAGTCAAGGCAAGTATAAGGAGAGGCATGATAAACACAGAGTCGATCATAAGTTTCAAAAAGGAGATTAGGTATGGCTGCATATTAGTAAGGAAATAATGCAAGGAGAAGGTAAAAAGTTGAAGCCTATTCGTTATGGTCCATTCAAGGTTCTTAAACAAGTTGGAAATAATGCTTTTCAACTAGATTTGCCTTCATATATGCAAATGTATTCAATTGTGAATGTGGAAAATTTATGTTTGTATGAACCTCCTTTAATTGCTGATCATGAAAGTGACATTCAGCTTCCATCCATAGAGGATTTCTCATCAGAATTTTTGGATGAGCTGAAAGAGGATGCTATCCTTGACAGAAGGACACACAATTCAAGGAGGGGAAGTGTTGATTATCTTCAGATTGGTCTTAAAGGCAGCAAATCGAGTAAGGCAAAATGGATGGAGGTGGAAAAGGTGAGGGATATGTACCCTCATCTTTTGAACAAGTAATTGAAGGCTTTTGGGGTCCAAAAGCTTCCCAATGGGGAGGTGTGATCAGGAGATCATGTCCAAGTGAAAAAAAATGCTCAAAAATGTAAATGCTAAAAAATGGTTGCAATCTGAACGACCGGAAAGGCCTCGTCATTGCGATTCTGGCACCGTGAACGAGACTCAAAATTGATGTCATATGTGAAGTTTACTGAGGTTTGAATTTGTCGAGAGACCTCCAAAACACGACTTTTTGACTATGATTTTGTCATTTTTTACAAAGAAAATTATATGGAAAAAATTGAATTTTATTAAGTTTTTATTGGCCTCTCAATGGGTGCCATGTGGCCTTCCCGGAGATTGCCACATGGCCCCAGGCCATTGGTTGAAAAGTGTTATGAAAATTATGGAGGGCATGAGGGTCGAACCCTCACCCGACTCCTTGGGCAGGGCCGACCTTACCAACACGACATGGGCACGATTTTGAACAGTGGACGAGTCGAGCAGTGTTTGAACAAGCATCCAGGTCATCGGTGAATGTGTATTTGGGTGGAAAAACAAAGAGTTGGGCGGTTGAACAGAGGCTCAGATCGCGTGTTGAACGGGCGGAGAAATTTGGGTTAAGCCCTTAGGAGCCAGCCCCTATTTGCATATGACCTCCAATGAAGAATCGACACTTAAAGTTTTATCCGGTGGAAAGTTAAGGGGGCTAGCCCTCAGAGCTAGCCTAGACTCCATATAACCCTTACCCTGTGACCATGGGCACGGGTTTTAAACATTATCCGCTAGACACTTGACCACCGGAAAAACCACATGTGAATGCGCCAAATGTCTAACAGTTGCATTTAATGTTCCACCTAAATTGGAGCACAGGTCTGCCTAATCCACCTGCCCAATGAATTTGGAGGAGTTAGCTGGAGTTCCTCCAGATTTGGAGGAGGTTTTTTAGTTCCACTGGGCAAAATTGTGATTGGGTCATAACTTTCTCAATTTTCGACCAAACAAGATGAAATTTTAGTGAATTTTGGGTCTCTTCGACCTTATGGAGAGTTTGGAACAGGTTTTAGATTGAACTGAGGTGATCTACAATAGATTTTGCTTCAGGGAAGAGGAAGGAGCCACCAGGGCCATCATGGAGGAGGCACTATTTTGGGTTGTATTTCACTGTTTAAGGTGAAATAAAAGCCATTTTCAGCTATTTTCTATCTTCTGAATTTTGGAGGAGTTTTTTAGTGCCATTGGGAAAAATTGTGATTGGGTCATAACTTTCTCAATTTTCGACCAAACAAGATGAAATTTTAGTGAATTTTGGGTCTCTTCGACCTTATGGAGAGTTTGGAACAGGTTTTAGATTGAACTGAGGTGATCTACAATAGATTTTGCTTCAGGGAAGAGGAAGAAGCCACCAGGGCCATCATGGAGGAGGCACTGTTTTGGGTTGTATTTCATTTTTTAAGGTGAAATAAAAGCCATTTTCAGTCATCTTCTGTCCTTACTGTTGGTTTTTCCTGTTTAGGCATATTTTTCACTATGTAACCATTTTGAGCAATTTAATAGAGTAAGGACATACCATTGGGGAGCCTTGGACAGGCAGATGTATCCTAGGAGGGGTGAGTTGCGTCAACATATTGTTGTGTTATGATGTGGGGAATTTTACTTGCTGTGTATTTCTGATATGATATGTTAAACAAAAAACTTAATTAACAAATCCGCACTCATAAAACTCAGAAACATTACTAAGAACACTTTGTTTAAACTGCAAGTCATGGAGAACACTTTGCACACTAAATTTTATGGAAATGGATACTTTGCATAGCATTACAAATAGTTCCATTTTCAGATCAGTTGGACATATGGGAGGCTTTCATCCGATGTGTGTGGATGCTTCAATTTGTATATGCACAAAATGTGTATGATCATCTTGCTGACGACCTCTGTTTTTCCATCTGTTTGGGGGTGGAAAGTTATAAACTTAGTGAGCTTGGTGTTCAAAATCAACCAGAGACTTGACCAAAATTTATTGAGGAACCTGTTGTCCTGATCTGAGATAATGGATTGTGGGATCCCAAAATGTACCCACACTGATTCAAAGAAGAGTTTAGTAGTGGCTTCTGTTGTGATATTCTTCTTGTAGGCCACCATAATGGCCATATTAGAGAATATCTCGACGACCACAAAAATGCAATCATTTCCATGCTTGATAGAAGGAAGGCCCGACATGTAATCCATGGAGATGGATTCCCAAGCTCAACTAGGGGTAGGCAAAAGAGTATATAGGACTTGCTTCTTGATGGCCAGTTTGGCAATGACATAGGTAGTGCAGGTTCTCATGTACTTCCCAACATTCTGTTGAAGGTTCGGCCAATAAAAATACTTATGCTATATTTCCATTGTTTTCTCAACCGCGAAATTTCCAACAACCCAACTATAGTGCGCTTCCCAAATCATCTTGGTACACTAGCTTGAAGGAACACAAAGGTGTCCCAGGTGGCATAATAGTGCATCCTGTAGGTGAAAATTTGGAACTTGCTTACCTTCCAGGAGTGTTTTGTATGTGTTGCCAAATTCTGGATCGCTTTTGTAGAGATGTGTCCAACTTGAAGTCTTGTGCCCATAAGAGTCGAGCATAATGGTTAGCACCATGATCGACAATCGGATAAGGAAGTATGCCACATTATTGGTGCTTCCTTTATTTTACTTGATGTTCAAATGGATTTTTTACAGGTAGGTGGACCATTTCTGATAGAAATTGTTCTACAAATTCCTTTGTGTTGTATGAACTACAGGGGTCGGTGATCTTTGTGGATGATCATTTCCTTCCGTAAAATGTGATTCTTCCATTATCGATGGTCCTGGATAATGGAATACATCTCTTTGTCATAGGTGGGATACTTTTGGACTGTGTCTGAAAGTGTCTCACTGTGATATGCCACTGGATGTACCTGTTGAGTAATAACTGCCCCAATAGCATAGTCAGAGGAATTTGTCTCGATATCAAATGGTTGTTGCAAGTCTGTTAATGTGAGCACTGGTGTAGAGAAGAGGCGATGCTTCAAATCTACGAACACCTTTTGTTGAGATTTAGACCAAAATAATCTTTCTTTCCCTTCACCCTTGGTGACTTGACTCAAAGGCCAAGTGACATGAGAGAACCCCAACACAAACCTGCAGTAGAAATTGGAAAGACCTAGAAAGATACAGAGCTTTGTTATAATGGTTGAGGCTGGCCAATATCGAATGAATTGGATCTTAGCTGGGTCTACATGCACCCCTTGCTCATCAATGATGTATCCCAGATATTGACCCTGGGTCATGCCAAAAGTGCATTTCCCCAAATTGGCACACAACTTTTGTTGCCGCAGTGTTTAGAGGACCTGTCGAATGTGGTGGAGGTACTCTTCCCAACTCTAGCTGAAGATCAGGATGTTATCCAAGTACACCACCATGAATGAGTTGGTGAATGGTTGCAAGATTTCATCCATCATCCTCATGAAGGTTGTAGGAGCATTTGTCAACCCAAAAGGCATGACCAACCATTCAAAAAGATCCTCCTTGAATTTGAAGGAAAACTTCCACACATTAGAGGGTTCGATTGGTACCTGGTGATACTCGAACTTCAAGTCAATCTTGCTAAAATATTTTTTCCCCTTGAGTTAGTCCATAAGGTCATAAATTTGTGGGATCGAATACCTATTCCGAATAGTGATATTGTTTAGTTCTCGAGAGTCAATACATAGTCTCCAAGTCCCATCCTTCTTCTACACTAGAATGATCGAGCTCCCACAGGGCGATGAACTCAAATGGATGTGACCTTTTTGTAGCAGCTCCTGAATCTGCCTCTTGATTTCATCATTCTCCAAAACATAGCGTCGATAGATTGGTCCATTGGGTAGTGGAGCGCCTGGGGTAAGATCGATGGAGTGCTTGACCTGAGAGTGCAAAGGCCCCCCTGTGGGTGAGGTGAAGATGTCCCCATTCTCTTCCACGACCTTGTCCATCTGTTGTTGCCATGCAGAGGAGCCCTATGTGGAGGTCGTGGCCATAGTATTCTTCCTTCCCTGAGGGAAAATCATAAGGAAAACAAATTTCCCAGTTTGGGAAATGAGCTTACTACATTGCTTTGCAGTGATAAAAGAGATGGTGATAGGAGGTACTACCTTCGGTATCCTGTACAAAATATTACACAAAGTAAAAATAATAATGTGAAGCCTAGACTCATATACAACATATCGCTTCCACAAGTATGGTTGGCCTCATAATACATCACAAACTTTAAGAGGAGAAACATCACATAATACCTCATTCGTGAAGGGCTTGATGTTGTAGGGAAGGCGACACTATTGGTTGACGCATAGATCCCATCCTTGGTGAAGCCACTTGATGGTGTATGGTTGTTGGTGTGTTGTGGTTGGTAGGCCCAACCACTTCATGACCTCTGCTGAAATGAGGTTATTTTGTCTCTTGTTGTCGACAATGAACTGCAACAGGGAAACCTGCACCCATATCTGGGAATGGAAGAGGCACTCCCCCTCCTCTGGATCTTTGGGTTCTTCCTTCTGGATATTGGTGGTGGCAACATTGGCACTAGGCTCCACATCAATAATCTACTTCCCTTTGTCATTCCCCTTGTCAGGTTCCAACTTAGAATTAGAATATGCATCAGATTCGGAAGCCTTTAGCTCGGCCACTAGTGACTCCTTGGCCCAACACTCACTTGTGTTGTGAGTGGAGCTCTTATGAAACTTACACCACTTTCCTATGTGCTTGTTTGGCTTCGTGGTGTTTTTCTTCACTTGTGGCTTCGACGGGTTGTCATGGGCTGCCCTGACTTGTATTTTTCCTTTGTTTTGCGGTTTGGGGGCACATTTCCCTTGCTTTTGATTCGCAGATCCAAAATCTCGCTTCTTCTATTTGAATTTATGCTAAAACTTGGAATCATATTGGTATGCTACACCAAGTGAGGAGATGTCGAGGAACTGCATTTCCTCTTGGATGTATCTGTGCAGACAACTTAGGTACTTAAGCACCAAATGTTTCTTTGAATATTTGATACCCAACTTTGTGCGTAGGGTATGGAACTGATTTGTGAGCTTATGCACATCTTGATCCCTTTGCTGCCGCAGCATAGTCCATTGCATGTACTTGTCCTCATAGATCCTCACGGGGTAATATTGTTCCTTGATGGAATCTCGAAAATAATTCCTAGTGGGTGTGGCCAAGAATAGGGAGGATTCCCTCTCGTCATTTTTCTCACAATAGGTTTCCCACCAGTCCTTAACATGGGGGGCGGCTTTTGGGAGTGCAAAAATAATCTTTTCTCGATTGGAAAAGTCATGAACTGAAGAATATCCTTCTAATATATTTAGCCATCTATCTATGGAGTCCACATCTATTTGGCCCTCAAATATGGGAATTTCAAAGATAACTTGTACCTTAAAAGGAGTGGCACCTCCAGAGTGGCTATCAGATGAATATGAGTCTTCGAAGGATCTAGGAAAATTTATCCATCATCGCGTTCCTATGTTTCTCAAGGGCCTCCTCAAGCAATATTTTGATAGGTTCTCTATCTCCCTCATCTTTCTTTTCTTCCGCCATGGGAGGTCGTCGGGGTTTGTGAGGCTGATCTTGCAAATATTAAACCAGATTGAGCTCTAACTCCTTATACCTCGATCTCGTTGGGGACATGTAAAGAAATATTGAGAAAGTGGAGACTGCTCTAGTACCATTGACCCGAACTTATGCAGGAACACAATAAAATACATAAATAAACATAAACATAGAGATGCAACAGAAATAAAACTTCATTTCATTAATATCAAATAACTAAAATATGCTTACAGACATAATGGAAATAAACTAGCTCGGGAAATGGTAGCTTATCTCTGAGAAGAGATGTGGCGGTAACATGCCTCTGAACTGTGTTACAACGAGACTCAATGGAATTGTTATTATTGAACAACATGAGAAAACCCTAAAAAACCAAAACCCTAACCCAGGACATGGAACCCCAAGAGTTTGTAGACCTCGTTGGGGTTAGTTGGGCAGCCAAATTCCAGGAGTCGTAACTTGGTCATATTATCTTCATTTGGCGCATATGATATATCATGGGAAATATCTCTCCAAGTACTACAAAATTTGTCGTAGGCCCTAAAATTAACATTGTCTATGGGAGTCAAAACTGCTCTGGAAGTTCAGGACCCTAAAAAATGCTAAAAATAGTAAATGCTGTTATAAACAAGGAAATTGATGAAACTGATTGAAGGTCTAGATGGAATAGGTGAGTGGCCACCAATATCCACCTAGATTAGAAGGGAAACAACATTAGGCAAACAACAAAGAGACCAAAATTCATCCAACTTAAGGGCCTAGAAAGCTAATGTAGCTAACCATATAGATACAATTAAACAAAACTCGACCACATAAAACACTTTCAACCACAATTAAGGTAGCATTAATACTAAAATTGTAAATTAAACACAAGACTGCAAACAACCAAATAAAAAAGAGTGAATGATAAACAACCTCCAATAAATCAAATAGTGAAAAAAAAAATCTTAATTGGGAATAATCATATTGCTAATCTCTACCATATATAGAGATGGGTTTATTTTCTTCCCATGACCACACCAAAACATATCACACAGTAATAAAACACCATGAAAAATCAACAATATATTGAATTTCAAGAGTCTAGCGACATATGTTTTCATGAAATTTTGAACCTATGCATTGTCCTTCCTCATACTCTTCAACTCCTTCACCACGACCAACCATTTTCTATAATATTAATACTTAAACCTTACAAAACATTCAGATGGATTTTAGGGACATGTGTTTTCATGAAATTTTGAACCTATACATTGTCCTTGCTCATTCTCTTCAACTCCTTCACCACGAGCAACCATTCTCTATAATATTAATACTTAAACGTTACAAAACATTCCGATGGATTAAAACGAAAGGAAGATTTAAAAATCGATCACAGTTTCGTACTTTACCTTTAAAAAGTTAGGGTAAATTTAAGTGTTACCTTAAAAAAGTTCGGAAAATTTGGTATTTTGAAGGTTAACGTAAGATTACAACTTTATATTTTTTTTGGGCATTTATGTTTTACTTTTTACGAAAAAATATTAGTTAACTTTCTCCTTTAAATTTTATGTAAGGTTAAAATTATACCTTTGCAGAACATGGAGTAAATTCAATGTTCACGTGAGATCAATGCTTTACATTCGCAAATCACGAGGTAAATTTGTGTAGTTTTACAAAATGTAGGATGTATGTATATACATATATATAAGGTTAATACTTGCTTTTCCTTTACTACAAAAGGCGTGAAAAAATGTGTTGTACTTTTAAAAAGTTGATAAATATATTTTATTTTATTTTGTTAAAATAAAATAAAAAAGAGAATAGCTCGGCTGTATATAGCCGAGCTACAAGGATCTAGTTGGAAAGAGAGTATTTGAAAATACTCCTATCCCGCCGATATGGGAGATAGATGTAATGAAATTGAATCGATTTATCTTCCATCTGGTTCGATCTATTTTTTCAGTTAAGAGGAGTCATGAAAAGGACAGGTTCGAAATCACGATCAATCCCTTTCTCAAATCCTGCTGCAGCTGCACGAGCCCTTCCCGCATGCCACAAATGGCCTACGAAGAAGAAAAATCCTAGAACGAAATGGGAGGTGGATAACCAACTTCGGGGAGAGACATAATTCACCGCATTGATTTTGGTAGCTACACCACCCACATAATTTAAAGAACCTAAAGGAGCATGAGTCATATATTCTGCTGAACGTCATTCCTGCGAAGGCTGTATGTCTTTTTTCAACTTGCTCAGATCCAACCCATTAGGGCCCCTTAGGGGTTCCAACCAAGGAGCACGGAGATCCCAAAAACGCATCGTTTCTCCTCCAAAGATAATTTCTCCAGTCGGAGAACGCATAAGGTATTTACCTAAATCAGTAGGTCCTTGGGCAAACCCCACACTAGCTCCAAGACGTTGGTCTCTAACTAAAAAAGTAAACGCTTGAGCTTGAGAGGCTTCTGGGTCGGTGGGCCCATAAAATTCACTGGGATAAACTGTATTGTTGAACCAAACGAAACAACAAGCAATAAAACCAAAGACAGATAGAGCC
>JAXQQM020080222.1:0-17922 GCA_034641835.2 Pinus albicaulis | reverse complement strand
TACATGCAAACACCCTAGCACCTAGGAAATCTTGGCATGTTGCCTTGGCCTCTAGAATGCCTTAGCACTGCCTAACATACCTTTTCACTCCCTCGTTAGCACACCTGGAAATCACTGACACTTCCAATCACAAACTCTTATTTTTTCATTTCCATGCATTTTGACGTAGTGCTCCCTTGTGTTTCCCCGAAACTCTCAGTTAACATTTACCTGCACGCATTGACACATCTTGGCCGCATGCCGCCCTAACACTCTAGCATTCCTTAGCACTTCCAAACATTCCTTATCACTCCTCCTTATCACAATTGGAAATTGTTCACACTCCTTGTCACACAGTCGTATTCATCCATTTCAATGCATTATGACATAATGCTCCCTTGTGTTTCTCTAGCACTCTCTAACACTCCTTGGCACACATTGGCACACCCTGGAACTTGGCACATATTGGCATGCTTTCCTAGCACTCTATCATGCCTTCACACTTCCTAACATACCTTGTCACTCCCTCATTAGAAAACCTAGAACTTGCTAACACTCCCTATCACACGCTCTTATTCATTCATTTCCATGTAGTTGAAACAAGTCCTCCCTTATGTTTCCCTAACCCTCCATACCATGCGTTGGCACCACACCTCGGCACCTAGCACATATTGGAATGATTAACATGCCTTGGAACTTTCTAGCATGTGTTAGCACTTCCGAGGATTCCCTGCACATCTTGGCACTCCCTAGTTGTGATGCCCTCATAGATAGACTTACTTTTTTTACGACTTGGGAACTCGGTGGAGAAACATGCATAAAAATTTGTGGCCAAGTGCCCTAAATGTGAGATTTTTCCACTTGTCAATTATGCCTCTTGTTGATGATGAAATTGACACCCTATTTGTGCAAGGCTCAAAAATGTCACTTTGGGTCAACTCAAGGTTGTTACCATTATCACCTTAGCAACGAATCCTCTCAATTTGGATTAATTATTGAATTCTAGGGGTCTGCCAAAGAATAAATTTATGGGGTATTTTATGTGACTCAATCACTAGCATTGAAAACCATGTTTACATTGGATGGTTAAACATCTTGATAATCCTTGTCCTATTGACCACAACTTTTGTATTCATTATTGCTTTCATCGCAACACCTCCAGTAGATATTGATGGTGTTCATGAGCCTATTTATATTTGTGATAAGGGGATTAGGGGCTCCATTATCACAACCCATAACCCCTAATGTGTTTAATCCCTTAGCCAAGGGGCCCCAAGGGTGTAGTTTCAGGGGCATTAGGACCAAATTTGTGGGTTCATAACATTAGGAAAAATGGAATGGCAAGACCAAAAAGGTTGTGGGGGGTATCTTGTGGTGTATTGAACGGGGCAAGGGGACACAAGGGTAGCATAGATGGGTATATGTCGAAGGTTCAAGCATGGTTTATTATGATCTATAATCCTAGCATTAGAGAATGAGAAGAGGGCTTAGGACATGATTTCATAGGGGCTAGGGGATCTAGAGGGAAGGTAGCGACAACAATCGATAGGGGAAACCCCAATAGTGGTGATAATGGGATTATGAGTCCAATTATCACAAAAAATAAGCCCTTAACCCATAACCACTGAATTACATATCCTTTTAACCTCAAATCCATAATCCCTTAAACCATATGCTCATAAATCATAACCCATGAACCCATTGAATCATTAAATCTTAAGACATTAACCCCTAACCTATAATCCATGAACCTCGTAAGCCATAACTCCTTATCCTCTTAATCTGTGACCCTTAACCCCTAACCCTTCCCCTTAAACACCTTAACTTCTAATCCCTTAAACACCTAAATCCCCTAAATCTTAAGTCCTTAACCACTAAATCCTCTGACCCTAAAGCCCTTAGCCTTTAATCCTTGAACCTTGAAGCCCTGAACCACTAAGTATCCAAGGCTGAAAATAACACCCCAAACCAACACATTGACCTCCTAGGAGAATCCTTCACCTCTAATTGAGCATATTGAAAACATCTGATTTTTAGAGAACTAGGTATTGGTTATGAGGGTATGTGTTTGTGGGTAATGCAATTATTAACATGTATGCCAAACGTAGAAAAAATGGATAATTTGCAAAGCCTCAATCTGAATTTCTCACAATATCTACACTTCATGTTGAGATGGAGCTTGTAGTGCCCTCTTAGATAAGGAGTTGGAAATGAATAGATCACTCACAAAGATAAGACCTCTCTAGCCCTAATTCACAATGAGTGAACCCTCAATAAAAATATTTTGTTTGTTAAACAAATTCAATCTTGTCAATGTAGAATACTATACATAAGAGAGAATAAAATGATATTATCCACATTAGTGCTTGAAATAACCTCAAATTAGCCATGGGTAGTAATTTAAGGGTGAATGGATTACTAATGAAGTTATTGGATGTTTAGTCTTTTACATTGTGAGTTTGTGTGATCCGGGTGGATATTGGTGGTCACCCGCCTATTCCACTTGGGGCTCCACCATTGTCTCTTTCAGTTTTTCAGTTTCGGCACAGTTTACTATTTTTAGCAGTTTTTTGGGTCCTAAACTTCCGGAGCCGTTTTGAGGCCCTAAACGACGTTTTTTGGGAAAACGGAGAACAACATGGGTCCATGGACCGATGTTGCTCATTCCAAATTTGTAGTCCTCGGATAGATCTTTCTAACGAGGTATGGTACGCGTCAAACGGAGATCGTATGCCAAAGTTACGCCCCTGGGAAGTTGAAACACCAATTTACCCAAGCGGGGCCCATAGTTTTGGCGCTTCATCTCCTAGGGTTAGGGTTTTGGCTGTTTAGGATTTCTCATTGTTTCTAAATGATAAATAGGCCCTCGAGCCTCATTGTAACTCAGTTCAGAGGCCTGTAGCCGCCACATCTCTTCTCAGAGATAGCTACCAGCGCCCTAGCTAGTTTTATTTCCATTCTGTCTGTAAGCAAATTTCAGTTCTTTGATATTAATGAAATGAAGTGTTATTTCCTCTGCATCTCTGTATTTATGTTTATATGTTTATTTTGTTGCGTTCCTGCATAAATCCGGATCAGTGGTATCAGAGCGGTCTGCTTTTTCTCGATCCTTCTTTGCATGTCCCCAACGAGGTCGGGGTATAGGAGCTAGGGCTTGATCTGGTGGAACCTTTGCAAGATCAGCCTCGCAAACCTCGACGGACGCCCATGGGGGACGAAAAGAAAGATGAGGGAGCAGGAGATCCTATCAAAATATTGCTCGAGGAGGCCCTCGAAAAACAAAGGAATGTGATGATGGATAGCTTTGCTCAGATCCTTCAACGGCTGCCCACCGGCGGCGCATCTGCATCCAGTAGCCACTCTGGAGTTGCGACTCCCTTTAAGGTACAAGTAAGTTTTGACATTCCCATATTTGAGGGTCAAATAGACGCAGATGCCGTAGATAGATGGTTGAATCTATTAGAAGGATATTTCTCTGTTCATGACTTTTCAGACCGGGAGAAGATTATTTTGCACTCCTCAAAGCTACCCCCCATGTTAAGGACTGGTGGGAAACCTACTGTGAGAACAAGGACCAGACAGAACCCTCTCTGTTCTCGGCCGTACCAACTTGGAATTCTTTCCGAGACGCCGTCAAGGAACAGTACTATCCCGTGGGGAGCTATGAGGAGAAGTACATACAATGGACCACGCTGCGACAACAAAGGGATCAAGATGTGCACGAGCTGACGAATCTGTTCCATACCCTGCGCACAAAGTTGGGTATCAAAGATTCAGAGAAACATTTGGTGCTAAAGTATCGCGGTTGTCTGCACAGATACATTCAGGAGGAAATGGAGTTCCTCGACATCTCCTCGCTTGGTACGGCATACCGGTATGCTACCAAGATTGAGCAGAAATTCAAGCAGAAAGAGCGAGACTTTGGATCTGCGAATCAAAAGCAAGGGAAAGGTGCTTCCAAACCGCAGAACAAAGGACCAAGCCAAGGCATGGCGGCTAAAGACAACTCATCGAAGCCACAAGAAAAGAATAGCACCGCAAAGCCAAAGAAGGACACGGGAAAGTGGTGTGAGTTCCATAAGAGCTCCACTCACAACACAAGTGAGTGTCGGGCCAAGCAGTCGCTAGTGGCCGAGATGAGGGCTTCTGAGTCAGATGCATGCTCTGACTCCGAATCAGAACCTAAAAAGGCGAATGAAAAGGGAAACGGTGTGATGGAGCCCAAGTGCCACTGTTGCCACTACAAGATCAAGGAGGAACCGGAAGATCGAGGAGGAACATGAGACGTCTCCCACTCCCGGATGTAGGTAAAGGGTTCCCGATCGGTTCATTGTAGATGTGGGAAGCCAAGGCCTCATTTGGAGCCGCGTGAAGAGCGGTTGGGCTTGCCGGCCACAGCTCACCCACATCCATACACCATCGGGTGGCTTCACCAAGGACGAGATCTCCGCGTCAGCCGGCAGTGTCGCCTTCCCTATAGCATCAAGCCCTTCACGGATGAGGTACTATGTGACGTTGCTCCTATTGATGTTTCCGATGTATTATTAGGACAACCATACTTGTGGAAGCGTCATGCTGTGTATGAGTCTCGGCCTCGTGCTGTTATTGTTACTTTGGGAAATAAGTTGTACAGGATACCAGAGGTACCACCTCCTGCTGCTATCTCTTTGGTTACTGCAAAACAATGCAGTAAGCTCATTTCCCAAACTAGGAAATTCGTTTTCATGATGATCCGCCCCCAGGGCAAGAAGAAGACTGTGGCCACGACCTCCAGACAGGGCTCCTCTGCACAACAACAACAAATGGATAAGGTTGTGGAGGAGTACGGGGACATATTCACCTCACCCACAGGGGTTCCTCTGCACTGTCAGGTCAAGCACCCGATTGATCTGACCCCCGGTGCGCCGCTACCTAATGGACTGATCTATCGGCGCTCTGTTCCGGAGAATGATGAAATCAAGAGGCAGATTCAGGAGCTGTTGCAGAAAGGTCACATCAAACCAAGTTCATCACCCTGTGGGAGCCCGATCGTGTTGGTACAGAAGAAGGATGGGACGTGGAGACTCTGTATTGACTATCGGGCGCTGAACAAGATCACTGTCCGGAATAGGTACCCAATCCCACGGATTGACGACCTTCTGGACCAACTCAAAGGTGCAAAATATTTCAGCAAGATCGACCTGAAGTCTGGGTATCACCAGGTACCAATTGAACCCTCCGATGTGTGGAAGACTGCCTTCAAAGCCAAGGAAGGCCTTTTCGAATGGCTGGTCGTGCCTTTCAGGTTGACGAATGCTCCCACCACCTTCATGAGGATGATGGATGACATCTTGCGGCCATTCACCAACTCGTTTGTAGTGGTGTACTTGGATGATATTCTGATCTTCAGCCAGACTTGGGAAGAGCACCTTCACCACATCCGACAAGTCCTCCAAACACTACGGCAACACAAGTTGTGTGCCAATTTGGAGAAGTGCACTTTTGGCATGACCCAGGTTCAATATCTAGGATACATTATTGATGAAAGGGAGGTGCATGTGGATCCAGCCAAGATCCAAGTCATTCGGGATTGGCCAGCCCCAACCACTATAACAGAGCTTTGCAGCTTTCTGGGTCTTGCTAATTTCTATCGGAGGTTCGTGTTGGGATTCTCTCATATCACTTGGCCCTTGAGTCAAGTCACCAAGGGAGGAGCGAGAGAAATTTTTTTTTGGTCGGAACCTCAACAGAAGGCTGTCTCAACGGAAGGCAGTTCTGGGTGAAAATCACCTCTACTAATGCATGGTGCTCACTTTACTAGACACACTTGATAATTTGAGATCAGAGCCGGTGCACTGACATACTGTGGGGAAGTTACTCAACGGGGACATCCGGTGGCATTTCATGAGTGAGACTATTATCGACACAATTCGCAAGTACCCCACATATGACAAAGAAATGTACTCAACCCGAGGGTCGAAACCTGCTGGCCTCAACTTTTTTTTGGGCATGAGACTTCGATTGGCGCTTCTCTAGAGTGACCAGAGTCAATGACTTACAAGGCACTCTTGGGGGCTACGCAAGTTCCAAATTTTCACCTCCAAGATGCACTTTTATGTCACCTGGGACACCTTTGTGTTCCTTCAAGCGAGCGTGCCAAGATGATATGGGAAGCACACTACAGTCGAGTCGCTGGGCATTTCGGGGTCGAGAAAACGGTAGCAATCCTGCAGAAGTATTTCTATTGGCCGAACCTTCGAAAGGATGTCGAGAAGCACATCAGATCCTGCACTGCTTGTGCCATTGCCAAACCGACCATCAAGAAGCAAGGCCTATACACTCCACTACCTACCCCTAGTCGACCGTGGGAATCCATCTCCATGGATTACATGTCGGGCCTGCCTTCTACTAAGAATGGAAATGACTGTGTTTTCGTGGTCGTTGACAGATTCTCGAAGATGGCCATCATGGCGGCCTGTAAGAAGAATATCACAGCAGAAGCCACTGCTAAGCTCTTCTTTGAACGAGTGTGGGTGCACTTTGGGATCCCACAGTCTATCATATCAGATCGAGATAGCAGGTTCCTCAGCACATTTTGGTCCAGCCTCTGGTCAATGTTGGACACAAAGCTCACCAAGTCCACGGCTTTCCATCCCCAAACAGATGGCCAGACAGAGGTCGTCAACAGAATGATTGTACACATTTTGCGCATGTACAATTTCAAGCATCCACGCACATGAGGTGAGAGCTTCCCGTATGTCAACATAGTTATAATGAATCTCCAGTTAAATAGTACAACCCCTTGGGAGTGGCTTGGGATTCTAGCCACTATGTCCCATTGACGCGTAGCCATGAGGTGCGGTATGAGACGGAGTTCAGCTCATGTACGATCTGATTGACAAAGCCAGTAGCTTCATCGGCGCATTCCAACACATCTCCAACAGGTTCATGATATGTGAGACAGAGCCAATCATAAATCCAAAGCCACCTGATCAACACCGGGTGCCACACAACTCGGGTGGGCGACAAAGTATGGCTACATTTGCGAAGGAGCGCCTCCAACGGACCACGCAGCTTTCCGCGCAGCTCCGATCTGGACATGGCTCATCCACCAAGGCTATAGGGAACAATGCCTTCGAGCTCAGTATTCCACCATTCCTTGGTCTGCACCCAATCTTCAATGTGGATCGCCTTCGTCCTTACTTCCCACCTCTACTGGACACCTCGGACATTGCAGAACAACTCACACCAACTGAGTTAAATCCAGACTGCATGGAACAGGCCACCACAGATTGCATCATGGACATGCAAATCAAGAACACTCGCCAGCAGAAGATCCAACTATATCGGGTTGTCAAGGCTGGCCAACTCCTGCACCAAGGAAAGTGGTTCACCAGGGACCAAGTTCAGCAGAAATTTCCTCATCTCATGGAGGAACTTAACGCAATGGGGACCATTGCTTCCTAAGGGGGGAGGAATGATCCAGGTGGATATTGGTGGTCACCCGCCTATTCCACTTGGGGATCCACCATTGTCTATTTCAGTTTTTCAGTTTCGGCACAGTTTACTATTTTTAGCAGTTTTTCGGGTCCTAAACTTCCGGAGCCGTTTTGAGGCCCTAAACGACGTTTTTTGGGAAAACGGAGAGAAACATGGGTCCATGGACCGATGTTGCTTGTTCCAAATTTGTAGTCCTCGGATAGATATTTCTAACGAGGTATGGTACGCGTCAAACGGAGATCGTATGCCAAAGTTACGCCCCTGGGAAGTTGAAACACCAATTTACCCAAACGGGGCCCATAGTTTTGGCGCTTCATCTCCTAGGGTTATGGTTTTGGCTGTTTAGGATTTCCCATTGTTTCTAAATGATAAATAGGCCCTCGAGCCTCATTGTAACTCAGTTCAGAGGCCTGTAGCCACCACATCTCTTCTCAGAGATAGCTACCAGCGCCCTAGCTAGTTTTATTTCCATTCTGTCTGTAAGCAAATTTCGGTTCTTTGATATTAATGAAATGAAGTGTTATTTCCGCTGCATCTCTGTATTTATGGTTATATGTTTATTCTGTTGCGTTCCTGCATAAATCCGGATCATTGTTCTCAATAAGTTTGGGCTTCTGCAAGAAGCATGGGTATTTTGTGGGAGCGTTAAGATGTTTAACACATTAGAGTGATTCCTCCAATGTAAATGATATCATTGTATGTTTGTGTCAGGTTGTTAGAGAGGTTATTTATAGACAATACATTCAATGTACTTGGACTTCATCTTTTTAGGGCCTCGACTCTAACATGGATTTGTACTAGGAACACTTCATGCAAATGAAAGGGGTCCTTTTTTTAACCACATATGCACAAGAGTATCGGATGCTACCCTTCAAATCCCCCTTGGTGTGTTCAAAGTGGGTTTACATTCACGTCGAGTTGAAACTAATCATAATGACCTTCCTCTTCTTAATAACATCTCCTATCTTTTCGATATATATGAGATATAATTAAAGGATCACCTCATCTGTAGATGCCCCCATTTATTATGAGATTCAAGGGATGTTCTATTGTCTTTATCAACATTTGGGCAGGCCTTATCTACATTCTTTAAATACATGTCTGGAACTTTTTATGAGGGGGGTACTTGGATTTAGATCATTACATAAGGCCTCATGTGGCCTTCCCCTTTAGAACTCTTCTAAGGGGGTAACCTCCTTCCATATTGCCTTGCCTACTTAGGGCCAAATTGACAAACCAAGATTTAAACTTCTTCAACTACCAAATTAGTGAGGCATCGTACCTCTTCTTGACCTCGACCTCAACGAGGCATCTTTCTTCAGAGATACTTTGAGGATTTCCCACCATATATCACAAGTTGGATGTCATAGGATCTGTTACCGCATTTTCTACATGGGCTTTTAGAGGATATTTTAAAATTTGATTGTAATCTCAACTCCTATGATTATTGTCACATTGATCATTTTCCATCTAAGATATATGGATCTATATGTAATTCATGAATGTATCATTGGTTTGATGACACCTTGCCTTAGCCATCTAGGATACTAGGTGTAGGAATAAAGTTCCTTTAACTACCACATATAGTTGTATATGTATGATCGTGTGTATATGATATTAATTTCCTTTAGTAATACTATTTTATTGTGTTCACTTAAACACTCGTTCTAACTCTTGATTGTTTGGCTGTAAGTTTTAATCTGAGTTGTTCCATGGTGTTTCATAATTTTTATTATAGAAGTGTATCATCTTGATGGTTTGGATATATTCCTGGTCATTTGAGTAGGTGCTATACATTGATCTTATTGTACCCCTTATTTCCTTTACTCAAAATTTATTCCATGTCTCTCTTAACAACACATGTGAATGCCTTCTAAGTTATGGCTAGCTTCTAATAGGGTATTTTTAAGCTTTATGTGAACTTCATATAAATAAGGAGCTACCTATAGCTAATTAATTTTATTGATAACATTATTCATAGTTTTAAAGATATTTTTCATCTCCTTAAGAGTTGATAAATTATTTCCCAGATATGTAAAGCTCATGTCCCTTTTTCCTCTTTATCTTAACATTCTTACTTATATTAGGGAGATATAATATAATTTTGATTAATACCATAATTATATGAACAATATTACTTTCTTGAACTTCAACATTCAACACCATTAGATATAACCTCTATGTCAAATGACCTTCTTTTACTCACATAAATATAAAACTTAATGAAAACCTAAACAACCATAGAAATTTATTTGACTACCTATTAAAATATAATTTGGTAGTTACTCTAAAATCTAAAACGACATACTAAAATTTGTTTTCTAAATCGACCTATTAGAATTTATTTTCCTGTCGTTATTCTCCTTGCCAGGTTTGGGACAGAGTTCGGTGCTCCTTTTCTGCTCATAATTTTTATGGGTAGAGAAACCAGAGTAGAGATTCCTTCCTTCTAGGAGGGGTGTTTAACAGGTTGGTTAGGTTGTGCGATCAAATGACACCACCTATAGGACTGAGAGCCAAATGCAAATGCACAAGGTTAACTATGGGTATATGGCCACTGTGCGATGAGTGGCTGAAATCCTAGGGTTTTAAGTGATTATTGTGTAGTGAATATGAATAGTCCACATCCCCATTCACTTCCTCAGGAAATGACAATGGTCTCCATGGTAGAAGCTTCTCCTGATGGTGGGGAACGTTCAAAAATGACTTCTCCTAAATGGTCTCCCGCTTCCATCTACATTCCGAGCCCTTTGCTCTTCCCACCATGGAATTATGACAATGGTGGGTTATCATATTTTTCTGCTTCTCCCGCTTCCAGTGATCAAGGTGAGGAAATGAATTCGACATCCTATTTTTCCCACTTCTACTTCTAAAGAATCAGGACCACAATTACCAATGTCAACATCACAGCTCAATATTTTCTGGCAGTAAAATAAGATGACGTGGATGGAGTTTTCAGTGGTTCACGAATGGTTGACATGGGCAGTGTAGGTTGAGGAGCCCTAAATTCTTTATAGCATCAATGGGGCAGATAATAGGCCTTGAGTAAAATCTGAGAGCATTGTAGCTTCCACCATTCGTGACGGTTGGAATCCTTCCTATTAAAGGCATGCTAAGCCTAACATCTAGGAATTTTTTCTACATTAAGCTTTCAGATTTAGTTCCTGGTATTGGCCAGTTTTCATATTTCAATGCAACATCCTTTGTGAGTAATATTGAGCTTTGAGAACCATATCTAGGACCTTGCAATGACATATCTGCATCAGACAAAGGCCATATCAAATGTCCATATTCTTCAACTTTCAAGGTACTTTTGGTCATAGGGCTTCTCATTTGGTCCATATCCTTTGCAATTGGTGTCGTTATTAAAGCGAGGGAACTAAAAAAAGGCAAGAATTTCAAGGCAATGGAAAATCACTGCACTCTAGAGAATAAATTTTTCCTGTTACGACGATGTGCTTCAGGGGTCGAAGGAAGGAAACATTCTAGGCAAAGGAGGAGCACGAATAATAAAATAGGGTGTTAAACCCAATGGAGAAGAAGTCGTTGTGAAAAAGGATTACATGTATAGGTAGATGTTCTTCACATGAGCCAAAATTTTCTCGAAAGATCCAAATATTGGGTAGAATCTGGCATTTCCACATTGCTAAACTATTTGGCTTCTAAACATTGGGTAGAATCTGCCATTGCCACATTGTTAAACTATTTGCCTTCTAAATATTGGGTAGAATTCGCCAGTGCCACATTGTTAGACTATATGTCTTATGCTCAAATGAAGAAACAAATATACTTGTACATAAATACATGCTTAATGGAAGCTTGTAGGGGGGACTTATGCATGGGAAAAAAGGTGGTAATCATCACCGGGATACAAGATATAAGATTTCACTAGAGGTTGCACAGTGACTTTGCTACCTTCATCATCATTGTTCTCCACTTATGGTTCACACGAACATAAAATCCAACAATATTCCCTAGGATTCCAATTTTGAAGGGCACATTGCATATTTTGGCCTTGACAAGTTTTTGTAGAATTATAGTACATCGAAATGCATGTCTACAATAGCATGTTCTTATAGATATGTTGAACCAGGTCATTATTTACATGATTTTCAATTCATATTTGGTTTTTTCCCTAATTACATGGTTGGGATTTCATTGTATTTTTCTACTTAATCATGTTTTATTTTTTATGATTTTGATATTTAATGTTTAAAAATAGTTCTTTGGTCATCCATGATTATAAGATTAGGGAGATTAGATGTGAGAACATGAACTAAGTTTTGTGCAAACCATTTATAGTTTTTAGATAATGTTTAAATAAGCAATAGAAGTTCTAAAATTAGAAACTAGAAATTTTATATTATGTAATTTTTGTGTTGACTATCACAATGTTTCTTAAAATGGGAAATGGTTTGTGCTCTTTCATTAGGGAAGACGCAGAGGAGAAATGGAAAGTTAACGGCTATAGCGGGAGAAAGTTAGCCATTCATCCAGCACCTGATCTTTGTCGAGCTTTTCTAAATTTTTCATAATAATTTCTGATTTCAGTTAAATGTCGTATAAGAGGGGCGATCCACACAGGAGTTAACAACCTGCCTAGATTGATTTGGCCAGAGGTAGATAGAAGTTGTCACTTCTTTAAAATTCTAGATACCACAAGTTAAATCAAATTAAATTTAATATTTATACCCTGCTATCCTTATTTGACATTCAATTCTTCTATCGACTCAATTAGATTTGTACCAAGAACTTATTATATCAGATCTGGGTTCACTCTTTTTTGAGCTTTATTTGAAATATTCTTCTCCTAATTTCGGGGCTTTCGCTGCAATTAAGAGAAGAAAACATAGCATCTGCATATGGAGATAAAATCACACCCTTCGAGAACTCCAAGAGGGAGAGTGTGTATGGATACATTTCAAAGGTATTTTTCTGATCTCATTTTGATTTCTATGATTTTTATTGTTAAAATTTCAGCTACAAAAATGGCCTGAACCGAGTTCAAATTATTAGAACAGAAGTTTGTCTCAACTTAATTTGCTTCTTCTTTGACTTGCAAAAAAGGAATGTCATGCAATCAAGGAGATTCATCACCACTACAAAGTCCGCTCACTAATTTTTCGATCGTGGAAATGCTTTTTGAACTGGAATATGAGAAAAAAAAGCATGACCAGGCTCATCGTAGCAAGTCAAGAGAAAGCTTTTGTATTCCTACATAAAATCCTCCGAGCAGATAACATCCATTACCTTAAAGAAAATGGAGAACATATTCTGAAAAGGGGGTTATGTTTAGCCAAGTTCTGCTAATGTTTGAGGATTTTCTTCTGGCAGAGTACAATTTTCCAATGACAGAATAGATCAACATTATCGATATTATCATCATTGTTTTCTACGAAATGTCTTCCTCTATGTTGAATAACTTGCTATCATCAAAAACAATATATACAAGCACCCTTTTTCGAATTTGATTTAACCAGAAATTGCATTTAAGACATTTTTGTAAGTAATTTCCCTTAGGCTATTACTGAAATAAATACTGGTTTTTTATTGCGAACAGTGTATATAGACTCAGTTATAAAACATATTTTTTGAAGTATGTTACTTATTCCTTCACATTCAAAGCGATGATATTTGCAATTATGAAATATGTCAGAGTTTAACATATGATTCTGACAATTTGATTGCAGTAAAAATATCTGTAGACTCTTGCTATGGATTCATCAAAGCCACCGAATTCAAGTGCTACAATACCAACTGTTTATATTTTAGGGAAGTCCACTTATGAGCCTTATATACTTTCCCTAGATTCTCTAGGTTCACTTGAAGTATTCAACCAAACGTGCACTTCTACTTCATATTCTACTTCTAATGTGACATCAAACATTAACACGTCTCTATATGATGGATCTCCTTCTAACAGGAGAGATGAAGCAAATGAGGAGAATAATTTGAACCTTGAACATGGACATTGTTCACAATCTGGAAGATTAAGGGGACCGGTTGGTAAATGGATGGAATTAACAAACACTGACTTTTTAAACTCCATCAGAAGTGAGTCAACAAATGAGGCTTTACTCAGGGAAGAGTTTCCTTTAGGTATAGCAGAACAATCAGAGATCTCTTATGGAGGACCCCAAGACTACCAAAATGAAGTGGGAAACAGAAAAGAAGTCGCCATGACATTTCTCAAACATAATGAGAATGAAAAAAGAGAAAAATAAAATGTAGATTCTTTAGGCTCTAGACTAATCTTATCTGAATATGGCATGGCAGAAAGGGTAGAAACATGGGGACTAGTTGTTAAAACAGATGTAGGGATAGGGAAACCTCAGGGTGTGGGTGTAAGGAAATCAGATGAGGAAGTACGAGGTCAAACTTAAAGGGGATCAAGAAGCTCAATGAGGACATCTGATGTATCTAATCGTGGGAGTGAAACATCTATTCAATAGGTTTCAAAGGACTTAACGGAATAATTATCGAAGTTACAAAAGACATTTTTTTGTATCAGATGCAACAAAATCAAATTAGCCTATAGTATATGCTAGTGCTGGATTTTTCAAAATGATTGGCTACTCTCTGAAAGAAGTTATTGGAAGAAACTCGTGTGCTTTTCTTCTTGCTCCCTATTTCTATGTATATGTGTCTCTTTCTTTCATTCTCTTTTTGTGATTAGATATTCATGTGAGGATTAATGTAATATATTTGAATGAATTAACATGGGATACTTGTATAATTTTGAAAAAAGGTTCACAAAATCCATTAAACATTATTATCATCGATGCGTACAAAAACAAAAGAAAATTAGAAGGGATGTACTTAATGTTCAACTGACTGTTGTAATTTGACTCACTAAGTCCTTAACACAAATAATTGTTTAATACATATTTCGTATTATGAATTTCACTAGAAATATACCCTGATATATCCCTAATAAGGCAATAGATGGAATTGCAAATGTGTTCCCCAGTTGCTTGTTTTGGTTACCATATCCCATAACTGCTTGTAGAAATTGCGAGGAAATCACGAAGTCAATGTAATGTCAATATTGAATCGATATATTATGGCTTCATGAAGTGTTATGCATATATTTTGTGATATTTGTTTTTTTTTATTGATAGGATGTTTCTTGAGTACTTATCTTCTCTAAGGATCCATGTTATAATGTACAGAATCAAGAATTAGTACTAGTCCCATTCTCATTTATAGGATTCCATATAAAGTATTATCTCCATGTCTCCACTTATTGTATATGTTGCAGATAAATCAAGGTCACCAGGAAAACATGTTACAAAAAGGAGAGGCCATAATCATTAATCAATTCTTACACTTATTATGCATTGGAAAAACTAGTGCAAAGCTAGTCTATCTGTTGTGCAGCTAGATTGTACAGAGAATGTGGGCACAAAGGGTGTTTCAACTCTGTGGGTGCACAAATCCACAACCCTCTACCAACCATACAAATATTGTGTGCCTCCAGTGGTTGAAATACCCTCTCCACACTAAAATGATCAAGGATATAGATGCACTCTGGTGGTAGATTGATACTAACCCCAATCTATTAAACCCAATAGACCAAAATAGAGTTTATAGATATGGTTAAAGTATAGTCTATCATCTATCTATCTATATATTTATGCAACATTAACAAGAATCCACCACATGATTAGCTAAATCTCTAAAGAGTGTGCGGTAGGAGAAGCGTCTGAGAGTGGCAGGAATCAAACCAAGATTATACATTGTCGGTTTTAGATGAAATTCTTCAATATTAATCATTAATCACGAAGAATCTTATTAATCACAAAAGCTTGAACTCAGAAATACATTATCAGTATTACTATAGTAGTGATATGATTCCATTTACCTCGTTCTACATCGAAGTTGTGGTAGGTGAAATTAATAGAGGGCTTCCTTCCACTGCTCTACTGCTTCACTTCCCTCGGGACATTGTCAAAGCCTCTCAGCCCTCCTGCATTAATTCATATCACAAAACTACACATATGTTAACCTGAACTAGTAGTGCTCTAGGCCTCCAAAACATACATACATATACAGAAAGAGAGATTTTAGTCCTCAGTAGTGGTCATTATAGGGCTCTGGTTATCCAGATAAAACATGCATGCAGAATAGAAAAGGGAGGCATTCACCATGGAGTGTGTTGTTTCCATCATGGAGGCAGAACGTGTATTTTCCCATTTACGTGGTATCACAAAAAAACATATTTCGTTTACATAAAGGAAGGTCTATTAGAGCTCTGACAACATTAATAAAAAATCTCATATCATCACAAAATAGTCCACCATAATCCCATGGTACTTTCCTACATCGAGATCAGCCAGCTATTATATACAAATTAATTTGTAAATTTATGTTAAAATTCTAGCATATGATGGAAGTACTAATTTCCAAAGGGAAATGCAAATACATACCATGTATGAGGCAATATTGTCATAGCCAAGAAGTACATCTGCTAGATGACCTGAATGCATAAATACCAATACTTAATGAGCTAGCTCCCTCTTAGTAAATGATTGTAAAGTAGTTGAAGTGTAGGGTTTAGGGATGATTACCTTTAGCATCAAGCAGAGTGAGGGAGACGAGGGTAGATCCCTAGTTGGTTAGATTTATATACAGATCACCTCTGCGAAGTTGAAAGAAACTTGGGGCATTAATATTTATGTAGGGATGACCATAACGAGCCAACTTGCCTTTCCCTTCCAAATTTCTTGGATTCAATTCCCATTTGTGCCCTTGACTGCTAGCATGGAATTTGCAAAGGTGAATGAAAACCTGAATGCACCAAAAATGCAAGAGAATTGTAAATTTTTGTAGATGTTCTATGATTGATGCAACTTTACTTTTTATCCCAATATCATTCGACAATCACATAAACAACAAAGTAAAATGCTGATAGAACATACCAGTGGATCGACAGAAGACAAGCTGAAAATACATAAGTGTGTTGGTGCGTTACGACGATCAACAGGATGCTTCAACCAGCAAAGTCTCAATATGGTCAGCCAACCAGCAATGTCACACAACCCTCTAGGACAGCTAGAACGGTCAACTCAAAAGTACACCCAAAAGTACGATGGTCAAACACAAACAATAGCAGCTAGGTCAACGCTGAAAAATCAAAGTCAACGTTTTGCCTTGGGAATAGTGCCAGAAAATGTGGATTAGGAAGATCAAATTTTTGGGAGAGTTTCGGGTCAATTTGACCTTGCGTTGACCAAAGTCAATGATGGTCAAAGTTTGTTGCAGAAACCCTAGACCAAAATCAGAAATGTGCTGCTACTTGGAATTTCCCATGTGTGGAGAGAAGAGCCACCAAGGACATCGAACCAATCAGATGAGGAGAGAAAAATGTGTGAGGATGAGATGAGTGAAAATGTCCTCCAACGTTGACCAATTTATATCCATCAGTGAGGGTGTGTGACACAACTGCCGGGGCACAAAATCTTAAGGCCGATGTGCACATATCTTGAATAAATTCAAAATAAATGTTCTGCTCATCGGATCAAGATGATCTTTAGATCGATCTTGAACCTCTACGAAAGAGGAACCCAATAAAAATATTGGTATCTTCCTCTGAGCATCACAAAATGGATTTTGGACCTAGTTTTTCAAAATTAACAAGAATGGATGACGCTTTCACCATCATTGATTGATTGACTGATCACGGAATGGAAGGATAAGCTAAAGAAAAACATTCAATGATATATAGAGAGAGACTCACATACTCAATACTGGACTAGGGTGTGTCTGTATTCCTTAAGATAAGGTCATGGTGTAATACATAACATGGACTGTGTGCAACTACAGACAACCTGTGCACAGTGGCTACCAAAAACTTTAATCTTTTGAATCTAAACATGTTACATTTCAGAGTTTTTGTCTTAATATCCCAAATTTGTTTTTGGCCAAATATTAATTTTGTTATTTAAAATGGAATTTTGAATGCATATATGGATTCAGCACCCTGAAAAAACCCTAGAGTAGTACATTTTTGTTGTTTGTACATTGAAGGACCTAATTCAATGGAACATGGTTTTGTTGATGCCATTTCTAAAGTTGGGCTGCCCAAATTCCTTTCTAACCTTTTATGGGTTGGAATCTTCTATCACATATATAACCAAGTAATTTTCTATCACCTGTATAACCTTGCCTTTTTATAAAAAAATAAGGTTCCCTGCACTCAAAGAATTGGCTTTTCCTGGCTATGGGGCAACTAGAATTTTGAAATTATATAACCTTTTGGATTATTAGAAGATCCAATTTTTCCATTGCTACAAAAAGGGCTTGAACTGAGTTCAAATTGCAGTTTTGGGTGTAAACTGTTGGTCAGTTGGAACCCATTTATCAAGTTCACTGTCTTAGTAAAGCCTAGATAATAGCTAAGATGAGGAGGCTGGACCTATTTCAGGCTAAGGTAAAACATACTCAAGCTAATGGTCAGACATA
>JAXQQM020059582.1:0-45198 GCA_034641835.2 Pinus albicaulis | reverse complement strand
AAGGCATGGAAGCTAAGATGAATGGTTTGGAAGCTAAGATGGATGGCATGGAAGTGGGCATGGAAGCTAAGATGGATGACATGGAAGCTAAGATCGATGAAAAAATGAAAGACAACATGGAAAACATGAAGAAGGATCTAAAATTAGACATCGAAGGTTTGGAAAAGTTGATACAAGAAATGTTTCCTAATGGTGAAAAGATAGTAGAGGAAACTCATGATGAGAACAAAATAAATGTTAATCGTGATTTCATAAACTCTACTGTTGGAGGGAAGAACCACCATATTTCAAAAATGGATATGAGGAAGTTTGATGGAAAGGATCCTGTAACATGGATACTACAGATGGAGCAATATTTTGATCTCCATAACGTGCAAAACACACAAAAGGTACGCATTGCAACTTTACATTTAGAACAAAATACATTTGTATAGTATCGATGGCTTTGTTCCCGTAAAAAAATTGTCACTTGGTCAATTTTTACGGAGGAAATGATAGCACATTATGAGGATACAAAGAGCAACACCTTCTTTACCCAATTGATAAATCTCAAACAAAAGGGTTTAGTGGGGCAGCACATTGAGGACTTCCAAAAATTGAATATAAGGGTAAGTGATCTTACAGAGGAACACAGGATTGATCTCTTCCTAGGCACTTTAAAGGATAACATCCAACATGAAGTTCGCGTTTTGGAACCTGATTCATTGGAGAAGGCATTCGGGTTGGCAAGAAAAGTTGAATGTAAAATTATGGCGACAAGGAAGCCTACCACTCAATTCTATAAAGAAGGAAGTGTTGCTACGCCTAGATTTCCACAACCTACAAGGTTGACACCACAACAATTGGAAGAAAAAAGAGCAAAAGGGCTTTGCTACGGTTGTGATAGCAAATACACTAAAGGTCATAAGTGTGCTGAGAAGAAATTATTTTACATAGATTGTGAAGAGGAAGAAGAAAATGAACAAGAAGAGGATATACACCAGGAATCAGCCGTAGAAGAGGAAGAAATGAGTCTGACCATATTGTGTAATGCACTGGCAGGAATCACCACTCCTCAAACTCTCAAGATAGAAGGAAATATCAAGAAGAAAAAGGTAATAGTGTTGATTGATTCAGGTAGCACCCATAATTTTATTCATTGTAAGGTAGCCAAGGAATTAAATTGTTCCTATACCCAGCACCAGAATGTCAAGTGATGGTGGAAAATGGAGGAACTATAAATTTCTCTGGAAAATGCCATAATATCAAGCTAACCATGGGGGAATATGTATTGACTAGTCCAATGCTTTCCATTCCTATGGGAGGTGCTGATGTTGTACTAGGAGTACAATGGTTACAATCTTTGAGGACGGTAGCTTTTAATTTTCAAGAACTTTTCTTGAAATTTTTTTCAGAAGGAAAGGAAGTCGAATTACGGGGTATTGCGGGGAAGCCGGGAAAGATAATAAGCTCTAATGTCATGACAAAGCTTCTAAAGAAAGAACAACGAGGCGTAATTGCACAATTATGCTCACTAGAAGTTCCAACATCAAAATCATCTATTTCTGCAGATCTTCAACAAGTCTTGGACAATCATTCCAAGGTGTTTGAAACTCCCAAAGGACTCCCACCTATTCGTGATCATGATCATGCTATTCATTTGATTCCGGGAAGTGTTCCTCCAAACATCAGGCCTTATAGATATCCTTACTTCCAAAAGAGTGAAATTGAACGTATGATTGCAGAAATGTTAGAGGCGGGTATAATTCAACCTAGTCAAAGTTCTTTCTCTGCTCCTGTAGTATTGGTACACAAGAAGGATGGATCATGGCGGATGTGTCTGGATTATAGGGAGCTCAATAAGCTCACCATTAAAGATAAATTTCCCATTCCTGTGATTGATGAATTATTGGATGAATTACATGGAGCAATTTATTTTACCGAGTTGGATCTTCGTTCAGGATATCATCAAATTAGAATGAAGACTGAAGATATTCCAAAAACAGCATTTCGAACTCATGAGGGTCATTATGAATTTTTGGTCATGCCTTTTGGCCTTACCAATGCACCTTCTACATTTCAGGGTTGATGAATTCCATTTTCAAACCCTTCCTTAGAAAATTTGTGCTAGTATTTTTTGATGATATACTAATCTACAGCAGGTCTTGGAAGGATCATGTTGAACATGTTGACAGGGTGCTCAAACTATTGCGGGAGAAACAATTATATGCAAAAACATCCAAATGTTTCTTTGGAGTACAAGAGGTGGAATATCTGGGTCATATTGTATCTCACAAGGGTGTTAAAGTAGACCCTAACAAAATTAAATCCATTAAGGAATGGAAAGTCCCCACAACCATAAAGCAGTTGCGAGGATTTCTCGGGTTAACAGGGTATTATCGCAAGTTTGTTAAGAATTATGGGAGAATAGCAGCACCTCTAACAACATTATTGAAGAAAGATGCATTTTCATGGACTCTTGAAGCAACTAAGGCCTTTGAACATCTTAAAGAGGCAATGTGCCTAGCACCGGTCTTAGCTACGCCAGACTTCACCAAAACCTTTATTGTGGAATGTGATGCCTCAGGAAATGGAATTGGTGCTGTTTTAATGCAGGAAGGAAGACCCATTGCTTTTGAAAGTCGTCCAATCAAAAGAAAGTATTTACAGAAACCTATTTATGAGAAGGAAATATTAGCAATACTGCATGCACTAAAGAAATGGCGAACTTACCTAATGGGAAGACACTTCAAGGTAAAAACTGATCATGATAGTCTTAAACACTTTTTGGAACAAAAACTATCGTCAGAAGAGCAGCAAAAATGGGTCACAAAGATGTTGGGTTATGACTTTGAAATAATCTACAAAAAAGGAAAGCTTAATGTTGTTGTAGATGCACTCTCAAGAAAGAATGAAGAGGTGGAAGCATTGCTTTGTGCCATTTCTATAATCCAACCACATTGGATAACCGAAGCAAGAGATGAATGGAAGAAGGACAAAGATGTATGGACACTCATTCAAAAGTTGCAGCAAGATCCTAGTACATCTGATAAATTTAGTTGGAAAAATTATTCCTTATGGTACAAAGATCGCTTATATCTTTGTAAGAATTCCCAACTAAATCAAAAGATTCTTCTGGAATTGCACACTTCTCCTTTAGGAGGACACTCAGGATATTTAAAAACTTACCACAGGGTGAAGAAAGAATTTTTTTGGGATGGCCTTAAATCTGATATTCAAACGTTTGTGGAGGAATTTTTGGTTTGCCAGCAGAATAAAGTTGATACAATTAAGACCCCGGGACTTCTACAACCTTTATCCATTCCAAGTCAACGTTGGGAGGAGATTTCAATGGATTTTATCATAGGTTTACCTAAGTCCGAAGGAAAGAGTGTCATCATGGTGGTAGTTGATAGACTTACCAAGTATGCACACTTTTGTGCATTATCTCCTCCATTTAAAGCAAGTACAGTTGCTACTACATTTATGGACAGAATTCAAAAGCTACATGGAAGCCCAAGGGTTATTGTGAGCGACAGAGATCCCATTTTTACAGGAAATTTTTGGACGGAGTTATTTTCTTGTTTGGGTACTCAATTGGCTCATAGCTCATCTTATCATCCTCAATCTGATGGTCAAACAGAGATAGTAAATAAATGTTTGGAAGGATATCTTCGTTGTTTTGTATCTGATAAACAAACACAATGGGTCAAGTGGTTACCTCTCGCTGAATGGTGGTATAACACTTCCTTCCATACTGCAGCAAAAATGACCCCATTTATGGCACTTTGTGGATATCATCCACCATCGATCACATCATCTTTAAGGGAAAATTCGAAGGTTCAAGCAGTGGAAGATCACATCGAGCATCAGCAAGAAGTTCTCCAACTCTTAAAGGATAACCTGAATTTGGCACAAAATCGAATGAAACAACGGGCATATCAACATCGCAGCGAGAGAAGTTTTGATGTAGGAGATTGGGTATTTTTACGGCTACAACCATACAAACAAATGTCCCTCAAGCAAGCTAAGAAGGATAATAAATTATCGCCAAAGTACTATGGTCCTTACGAGGTGTTGCAAAAGATTGGTACTATGGCATACAAATTGGAGCTTCCTGCTTCTTCGCGAGTACATCCAGTTTTCCATGTTTCATGCTTAAAGAAGGTTATAGGAGAAAATCTTCCAGTTCAAACAATATTGCCAGAGCTTGATGAGGAAGGAAAAATCATATTGGAACCAGAAGCGGTCATGGAAACAAGAACTCGACAACTACGGAATCGATCAATTTCAGAGTATCTCATCAAGTGGAAGAACTTACCCACTGAAGATTCTACATGGGAGGATGAGAATTTTATACAGAAGCACCCAGAGCTACTCAAGCGTTTAGGACAACACTTTTTTGAAGGAGAGGGGCATGTTAGGTCCCTATATTACTAGTATAGTCCCTTATTGTTATTAGTGTAACCCCCTTATTGTTATTATTGTACCCTTGTAACCCCATTTTGTTATTATTGTGCCCTTAAATTATTATTGTTAGGTCGGCTAGGATTACATTGTGGCCCACTAGGATTACATTATGGCCACATGGAATCCTATATATAGAAAGGAGGTTTTGTAAATTGTATCATCAAAGAATTGTTCATTTATGTAATGTATTGGAGGTTGCCCCCTCGAAGTGGCTTATTTCTAAGTTGTTGATATCTCTTTTCTTCTATTTTTGGAGTTGGTTACACAACATAGGATGTGTCTGGTCAGTTACTTGAAGCATTCCAAGTGTTGATTCCAGCGCTAACACCTTTTACAGAATGTCGTATTGTAATGTCTTATTCTTTGATGCACATCTAATGATATCCTAATCTCAAATAAATATTTGAGAATATTGTTTCTCCCTTCAACTCATCAAATAAATCATCAATCCACGATAATGGATATATGTTTTTGATAGTCACCTTGTTCAACTCCCTATAATAAAATACACAATATGAGAGTACCATACTTCTTGATTTCAAATGATACAGGTGCACCCCAAGGCGACACACTTGGCCTTATGTATCCATTTCCAAGCATTTCCTTAAGATGCAACTTCAATTCCATCAACTCTGGAGTACTCATCCTATAAGGAGCTTTAGATGTTGATGCTACTTACGACATCAACTCAATAGAAAATTCTACCTCTTTATGAGAATTAAACTTTGAAATATCCATAGGAAACACATCTTGAAATTGTTGCAAAACAGGATACTTATTTAAGAATTCATCATCCTCAACATCCTTCCCTTTATCACTGGAAATATGAACTGCAAACAATACACATCCTTTCCTACAACTGTGCTTTTCTTGCATAGCTATGACTCCAATAACATGCAAGTCCTTTTCAACTATGATTACTTCTTCATAATTCTCTGCTAATGTTTCTTTCACAGTCATTTTCAGGAACTATGTGATGCTTGTCGATAAAGCAGACGTGTAGTAATAAATAGTGATGGAGTAGTGAGGTTTCGTATTCGTGGGGAATTTATTCAATTTGTGGTTAAAACTTCGATTGAAATATTTCACTTCTTCTTGTGCCCCATCGCAATATTTCCTATCTCTCTTAACAACATGGCAGGGGATTTTTTCATCAGCAAAATTTTTAAGAAAAAAAAATTCAAACCCCTTCCAATTCTGGATAGAGTTCAGAGGAAGACTATGGTACCATACAGTTTCTATACCATCTAAGGTACACGGGAATAGTCTACATGCAACATCATCATAATGGAAATCTAGCATTTATAAACGTAGGTAGAAGTTGTCCAAGTGGTCCTCCACTTTCACTGCTTTTTCAAGGCCATAGTTTGTTAATAGCTTTTCCAGGTGCCTCAACATCTTGTATAGAATACTCGACAATGAAAGTGGGCCCTAAGACATCCAATCCAGATCTTGGTCTTCCATATATTTTTCCTTATTTTTCTCATCTTCATCAGAATTTGATGAATCAACTTCTTCATCATCACCGCCTAACCCGTGGAAAGTATCATATGAGAGTACAATGTTATCTCCATCACCACCCTTATAATATGTAGGTCGTTATGATTTATCTATGTTTTCTGTAGATTCTGCTAACTATTCAACGGTGGTGAGAACCAACTCTTCAATTGTAGAAACCACTATCCTGGTAGGGGTGGTTGGGTTTTTTTTTGGAAAATAAGGAAGATTGTGTACTCCCAGAATCAATCTAATAACTTTTGCAAACTTATGGGTTATAGAATGAATGGACTAGATCTAGTCATAAGATATTTCACAAGTTTATACAAGCTCGAGCTGAGAATATTTGCTAACTTCGGGAATATGAGCAGGGGAGGTGCTAGGAATATTACTGCCTTGATCAGAAGAAGTAGGATTAGGGTGGGTGAGGTTATTAGCAATAAAAATCTGGATTCCCTCTTTCTAGCACCTGATATGTGGTCCCAATTAGGCCTAATATTGTTTTGGATAGGAGCACCATTGATAAAATAGCCTCGTTTCTGATTTATTGTCGATTGTCCTTAGTTCTAACTGTCAGAAAGAGAGAGGAATGCAGATGTGCCTTTGAAAAACAAGAAAGTGTGTATATTGAGTGTTTCATTGTAGGTGTGTCAAGGTTCCTCTATGATGGAAGGGAGTAAATGTGAACTTATAAGTGATAGGTAATAGTAAAACCCTAGTAGAGACACACACGAACAAGAAGGATCCATCTAACATCCATCGGAATAGTCCACAAATATGCGACGGTCATTACAACCAATACAAATAAGAAATATTTGTCTAACATCCAGCGGAATAGTCCACAAGGATGAAAAAATTATAGCAACCATTATAGAACATTCTCAATATGATATGTACTAAAATAACTGAAATAGTTCAACTACTTTAGCACAGATGAAAGAAAACTTGAATTACAAAAAATCACAGAATAGTCTGACAAATATTCATAATCTATGCATTAATAACGTATTGGCCATGAGGCTTATGATATTAAGTAAACATCCCAAGACAAATGTATACAGCTAACACCACTAGCTCCAATAATGGAGCATTGGAGCCACTCCTTTATCCCTAAAAGAGCTATATTATCTCTCTAATGCCTTGCAGGAGGAGCCAAGGTGAAAATTCCCTTGCTCACACAATGAGGGTATATATATAACCAATGGGGAGATGATGCTTCACCTACCTTGTGACTCTTTGACTACCCTCATGATTTTTTTACTTATCATGAATTTTCAACTTTACATGACTCTTCAAATTATGTACATGTCCTTTGGACTTCCACTTTATAACACATTTTCGAATAAGAAATTACATAATCCACAAGAATGATGTGGCATATGACGACTCATGAAATGACACTACTAACATGGAAATATTAATGAAATGGAGATGTCAGGCCATTCTTTTTGCTCCTTTTTATGTGCCTTCTTGATAATACTCCTTTTTCGTCCATATGGCTTCAGTGATATTAGGTCTTGAGTTGCGATCGCAAACTAGTGTCCTTTTTCTTTCTCTTGATAAATCATCTTTCATAGTCAGCTACAAGGATGTCTTTCAGCATGTTTCCCTTCTCCATATCCTTCTTCATCATATTTTCATGGTGTGAAAAAGTACCTGTATCTACAATTCACTCATGACATGATGACATCAGTCTGATAAACCCATAGTCTAAGATGTTGCATGTTGATCCACTGACTAAGTTGGAAACGGGTGGAAGGATGAGGGAGAGGCTCAATGATTGTGAAATTGTGTAGCTTAGGTAGTCAAGGGTGAAGCTTGAGCCTGAAGGTTTTGAAATGTGTAGTTTAGGTTGGACTGAGCAAGTAGATTGCACATTTTTGGAGCTCGGTGAGCCAGGTTAAAGGGTTGAGCACTGATTCTACCTATTGCGCAGTTCTGGAAGGTAGAGAAGGTTGGGTGAGTGCACAATTCACGGCTCAGGATCTCAAGGGTTGGGCTTGAGGTCATATATTTCACAATGCGCAGTTGAGGATAGGTTGGATTGTTGAACTGCATAGTTTTGGAGGCCAAGGTTTCGGCTTGAGCACTGAAACTGCACAATGCATGGTTCTGGGAGGTAGGACCCATGCATTGTGCAGTGTCAAGAGGTAGGTTCGTAGCTTGAGGGTTGAGACTGCGTAACGTGTAGTTCAGGATGGTCAGATGAGGCCAAGTTGCTTGGTCAGGAAGCTTTCAAAATTTGACTTAGTGTTAGACCAGTGAAGCTGAAGTGAACAATGAGTAGACTTGACTATGATGACACACTTATAATACTTGATGCAAAAAAAATAGATCATCTAGGACATGTGAATGACATACTTCCATTAGTGCGATGAATCACGACAAGTGCGACAGTAAAGATACATTATGCAATGATCATGACGACTCTTGTGCGACGTTGCTTACAACTTTGGAAATGAGTGTGACAAGTGTTTACATGGTAAGATAAATTCATTTACACAAAGGTAACCCCTAGAAACTACCAAAACAAGCTCATATGCATTGTGTGACACTTAACATGCTAAAATACAACATTTTTATTTTCTTTCAAAAGGGACCGAAATACTTAGAGAAAACACATACAATGGATTTCAATGTTTGCGACAACAATATGCAAGAGAAGGGTAGGCTCCAAAATTTGGTTTGGGCCAAAACTTTGGAGGGTGTTGTAGAAACGACAACAGTTTGTTAATGGAATCGAAGTAGCAAGATTCCATCATGTTTGTGGTTGACAGGTTGAGTAATTCTACAAATTCACCTATTGAGGTAGCTCACATATTCATTACGGAGATAGTGAGATTGCATGGTGTTCCCAAGAATATTATATCAGATAAATATGCCAAGTTCACTTCCAAGTTTTGGAAGGATTTATTTGCAGGCTTGGGGATAAAGCTAGTCTTCAGTACAACTTATCATCTATATATAGATGGATAGACAAAGAGGGCTAAAAATATTTTTGACGACATGTTAAGGATGTATGTTATGCATCAACGGAGGAAATGGGAAAATTATCTTCCACTAATAGAGTTTCCATATAATAATGGGTATCAGGAGTCCTTGGGGATGAGTTCATTTGAGGCTCTTTATGGGTGGAGTTGTAACACTCCTATCGGTTATAGTGATCCAGTGAACATGATGTTGATTGGACCATATATGTTGGTTGAGATGGGGCAAGAGATGTAGGTTATAAAGAGGAACTTAAAGGCAACACAGGAAGGGAAGAAGAGTTATCCTGAACAACATAGAGCATTCAAGGAGTTTCAAGTTGGGGAACATGTGTATTTATGCATCAAGCCCAAGAGGAGCTCCTTGAGGATTGGTTCATGTGCCAATTTGACACCTTTGTATTGTGGACCTTTTGAGATCCTTGAGAGGATTGGACCAGTGGCCTACATACTTGCAGTCGCAAACAATGAAATTCCATGATGTTTTCCATGTTTCGTTGCTTGAGATATGTCCAGGATGTTGATCATGTGATTGATTGGTTTGTATTGCAAGTGTAACTAGAGGGATAACTCCAGCCAAAACCTCAGTGAATTTTGCAACGAAAACAACTCATGCACTGAAACCAAGCAATAGAGAAAGTTAAATTAGAGTGGAAGCACTTTTGGCCTAATGAAGCTACATGGGAGATGGTTGAACGGATGTGGGATTTGTATCCTTCCTTATTTTCTGGTTGAACATATGTGTTACACCATTTTTTGGTCATCTAACCTACTATCATTAGATGGACCCAAGTACACCATGTAAGACCAATTTTACCCTAAGTAAAATTGCTTTCACTATGTAAAATAACTTAATAAAACACATTTATTAGGTTGTTTATGGTCTAAACAGGAAACCCCAAAAAGGAAATATTAAACAAACCTATATTTGTTTGATTTTCCTCAAGGAATAATTAATTAAAACAATAATTTAATTATTATTCCTAGTCATGTTTAACCCAAAACAAAGAAATTAATTAGATAAATCTTTATTTATCTTATTATTTTCTAGGAATAATTTAATTCCTTGTTAAATATGACTAAATCACCCATAAATAATTAAATAAATCATTATTTATTTGATTATCTTTCAACCACTTCCTTAAAATGATAAATAAATCATTTATTTATTTATTATTTACAAATAAAGGGATTTGACCCAAGTCAAATACTTTTTCCCACCAACAAATATAATAAAATATTCCATAAAAGGTGGATCTAGATTTGGTTAACATTATTTTAATCATGCACCAAGATCTAGAATGACCCAATATTTTGTTATAAATAGGAGGGTTTTTCCTACCATTATTCACCTTTTGTTGCCTATTAGATCACTCTGGATCTAAACTCTTGGTCTGACTTTGAGCCATTATCATTGTCATATTTTCCATTATTTCTTGTGTGAGCTCCCTTTGAGTTCTATCTTTGTCTGGGTTTTCTACACCAACAGGAGAGAGAAATGCTAGATCTGAAGTGCTGAGGACTTCCAAGAACCCATCCCATTGAGGAGAATTGGAAACACCTTCTTGTTTTCCTCCAGGTGCCTTTAATACAAAAAAATCTTTCAAAAATTGTTCTTGTCTTGTCTATTGGATGTATGGAGCAAAACCTTATTTTTACTGCTTAATGTCTCTATATGCATAGATCTGGTTTTTTGCAGCACTTGTCTTGATCAACTAACTGCAGATCTGAAGATATTGGCAGCCATATTTGATGTTAGGGCTATAAGTTATGCGTAGCTAAAGTGGTCTTTTTTCGTACACTTCGACAAAAGATTCATACTAACAATATGTGTTTGATTTATGTTTTTTAGTTTATGTTTATGCATATATTTATTGTAAATATTACAATGAGTTGTGGTATAAAGCTCTAATAAGCAGTATCTTGTAAATATTGCATCAAGTTGTGTTATAAAGCTCCAATGAGCAGTATAGTGTTCATGGTTTCAGTAGTTGGTATGATGTAACTTTTGCATCGAGTTGTGTTATAAAGCTCCATGGGCAGAATGTTTTGTTAGTTATATGCATCTTTAAACATCGAGATGGTGTTCCTCCAAGGGGCAAGGGTTTGTAAGAAACCATGGTTGATTTTCCTTATAAATAAAATAATACCAAGGTCATGGGACACGTATTTCAAGCTAAATGGTGGACAAAACATTATAGTGGGCATCAATTGTGGTTAATTAATACTATGGAAACTGGAAAAGGAATGATAAGCAATATTAATTGGAATTTTAATTATGAAAATAAAGGAAAACAGGATAAAAGGAAGGTTAAGAGAAACAAATTTGCATGTAGGGGAAATTAGAGGGAAAATGAAGGAAAATGAATAAAAAGGAGACAACAATAATAAAATTCCATAATAGAATCAATTCCTAGCTTTTTGAAATTTTTGGGTTATCTCTTATTAATTCTCTCATACTCTTGCACACTTAGAGCTTCCTTGGATCACTCTAGCATTCAATTGGATTTGGAAAAATAAAGGAAAGGAAAGAAAGGAAGCACAAGGAGACAATTGGATCAACAGCTACAAAGCAGATACTTTGCAGGTAACGGTTCAAATGTGTGATTTCCTTGTTTGTTTTTGGATGCTTGGTATATGCATGTGGTTCCTTGGTTATGTTTTTTGATTGGAATGGATATTTTTCTAGAGTGATAATGGTTTTAGCCTTGTCTTTCCATTTCCTAGATAACCATGGTGTAGTGGGTTCCCCATTTATTTTTTCTTATTAGTTCTTAGGTTTCCTATGGTTTTGGGTTGGAACAAACAATCTGGAGCCTTGAAAAAACTTGGGTTCCTTGGAGGTTGTGGGTTGAGTTACTAGTCCCTGTAGCCTACAGTTTGGTATAAATGCTCCAAAGCCTTGGAACATCTCGGGTTCCCTGGAGGTTGTGAGTTGAGTTACTAGTTCTTGGAGCCCTAGACAGCTTGGATAGAGACCAATTTTTTTGATGTTAGTGATTTCTATACCATATAGGTGATTTTATTTTGGTTGAGGGTTGAGGTGGTTTCGCCTCTGGAATCCCTAGTTGGTTATTTTTTTTCTTAACCCTTATAATCCCACATTCATTATTGGAATATGGCGTGGGGGTATTTGGTTGAAAGAGAGATTTGGTTCAGCCCAATATATGGTCAGGTGGTACATGGAATTCCCTGACTTGGTTGTCTTCTCATATGTTAATAAGAGTTATGTTCATATTGTGATCTATGAGCCCTTGTATTGGTTATTATGTTGATCTTATGGATGATTTTTCATGGTTTCTATTTTGGTTATATACCTAGTTATATGATGTGCTCTAGCTATGGATATTTTTCATGATTTGATAAGTTATTGAATGTTTGATAAATTCATGGGCTAACAAGTGTTGTTGAATCTAGCTAGATAGGGCATTGAGCCTTCTTAGTGATTTTAAAGTAAAGTTCAAAAGTTTATGATCATATATGCATTCATGACCAATAGCTTATATGGTTATCATATGTTTGATGAAATTTCTATCTTGCATTAGGCATGTTTAGTTAAATATCTTTTTCAAGTTTTGAATGGTTATCCTTTTTATCATCATTTGGATTCTTATGGAAACTTATAAGTAGTTATGGGCAGTGGTTTGGGGACTTGAAAATGTGGCATAGATCTCTCAACTTCATACATAGAAAAGGGAATTTTGGGCTATAACCGAGCATAAGCAGGCTTATGGGTGCCGTTGGAACCTCATAATCACATGCATAGTATGTCAAGGGAATGGTTGGGGAGTTTCTCTTATGAAAAGAGATCTCCATCTCAGGGATTGATCACCTGGGGTGGTTTGCAGGCTCATGGATGTTTTGTAGTTCTTGAGAAATGGTTATAAGTTATAGGTTAGTCAGCCACTCTTCCATAACTGGAACTTGGAGGTCAGGTCATATCATAGTGACACTCAGCTCATGTTTACCCTAGAGAGCTTGTAAAAGTGGGTAAATTTGGGGTGGGGCATTACAATGGCAGGGTTTCTAAACTCCTAGCATCATCGTTTCATATCAAATTTTGAGCTTCCTAGATCCTGTTAATCATCAAACAACATTGTCATCAAATGGTTCATTTGTCATATTCAAGGATTCAAGCTTCCTCATAGTTGCTAGCATATGTTTGATGGACCTCTAAATTAGACATAAAATAAGGTCCATCTAACCTTTCTTAAGCCCATCTACCTTCCTTATGCACATAAAAGGATATATTAAATCTCTCCTTCTGCACTTAATAATGTTTTCTTATGCTTTAATATGTTCTTAGGAAGGATTAAAGGTAATTGCATATTTTTGCCTAATATTGTGATTTTTGTAGAATATTGTGAGAATATTTGGTAGATTATACAGATTTGGAGAAGGAGATGATTTAGGGACTTGCTCCCTGCCACTGTAAGATCAATATTGGAGAATAAATGAGAACAATGTCAGGAAATTATGGAGAAATCTTGGACATATTCAAGAGGATAGTCCACCCTCATTAACTATAAAAGGAAGCCAAGCAAACTTAAGACCAAGTGCACTCAAGCCATACTTCACTTGGAATCTCCAGCAAATCGAATTCCAAGAGGCAGCCAAGCAACTAAAGATGAAGGGCACTCAATATATGTTTACTTGGAGTCAAAGTGGACTCAATCACCATTTTGAAGGGAGTTGTTGGTAGCTGCCCTATAGAATAAATAGAGCAGAGCTAGAGCTAGGAGGGAGTTAGTTAGTTAGTCAGTGATTCAATTCCATTTAGAACTTTTGCTGCAAGCTATTAGGCTTTTGTTGTTTAAGACCTTTGGGATGTAATAATATTTTATTTTTGAATGCATTAACGAGACAGACTCCATTTTACTAATTTAATTCCAGACAGCTGGGCTCATGGGTTAGGGCCCAACCCATGTGCCTCAGCTTCTCTGATGTTATTATCTTTTCCTTTCTGTCATTTAGCTAGTTTTTCTTCTGCCATTTAGTTAGATCTACTTCTGATAGTTTCATTGTTGTTTAGCCTTTGCTTTTAGTTTTTTGTTCTAGTTTTATTTTCTTATGATTAATAGAGTAGAGGAGGAAAACTCCAAAATTTGTGGTCAATCCTACCCCTCTCATCTCTGTCAATAGAGCTCGATGAGGGAGAATCTTCCCACAAACCCAATAATTGATTATGTTATGCCTCCATTCCCTCCTGTTTTCTGCTTCTTTTTATTGATGCACTTACCTTTTTCCCTAAATGCACTGAAGCCCTTCAACTCCACCTTATTCCTTTGTTTTTATTGGTCATGGCTGTCGCACCCTTTTTAACGTAGAACGCTTGAAAAACCATCAAAACCCGACCTCCGCCTTTCCTCCTCGAAATCAACGTTTTCGTACTTCACAAATCGCACTTCGTGACTTTTCCTCTCTCCCTTAACAATTACTGTTGTTCTAGCCGATTGTGATATTGCGATATCGCATATCAAAGATCGCACCTTTCCCCTTTTCTCTTTCGATACTTACCGCAAATCGCATCACCTTGCCGCAATCGCACTTTGCATTATTTAGCGTGTTTTGTTCGCACTTACCACTCCAACTACTAATTACGATATTGCGAAATCACAAATCACAAATTGCACCGTTTACCTTTTTGGCATAACACTTACCGCTCGTTCCACTAATGCGATAACTCTGCCATGTCACCTGTCACACTTCACATTTCGTAGGACTTACCTCATCGCACTTCGCATTTCTCTCCCACTCCCAAAAAACACTTCCACTATCCCTTTAAACTTGCGATATTGTGATTGTGACATCGCATATCGCAACCTTTGTCCTCTATCGCACTCTGCCATCGCACTTTTTGAATTATTTCGTTCCAAGGTCTCTTTGGGCTTCAACAAAGCTTCAATCCGGTTTAAACCCCCTATTTCCACTCCTAATCCTCATTTCATGTGTTAAGCCCTCCATTAGCCTCTTTAGCCCTTTTTCTCTCCTCCAAGCTGCAAACCACTCTTTTTAATTAAAATTAAGTCATGGATAGCCTAGTTGCATGGATAGAAGCATGGTAGATAGATCATAGGATAAGTAGAGTGCATTTAGACGTTTGGCCAAGTAAAGTGTGGTTTAGGATTAGTTTCCTTTCTGCTATTTGTTTTTTGCAAATTAAATTAGTTTTCTTCCTGTCATTTATTTTTAGCAATTTAATTTAGTTTCTTATAGTCATTTCCTTCCGGCACATTAAATTAGTTCCATTTCTGTCATTTTCTTTTTGCAATTTATTTTATTTTCATTGAATTGTGACAGACTTCAATGATAACCCTAAGAAATAGCACCCTTTCATAAATCAAAAGAGGATAACATGAACAAAATTCATATGTTGTGTATATAGCACTGTCACCTCCAAGTTTGTACGAACCCCGGGTTGATAAAGTATAGTAAGGCAACCCCTAGAGTTGCAGCACTCTTGGTGCAATACCAGGGCTCACCAATGTTTCTAGAGTTCTTCCTCATATTTCCCTAAGAGGCATGTCATATTTCAATATCAATTATGCTTTTGAGTTTTTCCAAGTCATCAAAAATTTCATTCACTCGATCCAAGTTCTTTCATATCAAATCAAGTAGTTGTCAGTAAAAAATTTTCAAGCAATCTCTCGTTGTAGCCTCTTCACATGCTTTTGCGATATGTCCAACCAGGGAGCCAAGTCATATCCATTGAAAATCATCAATATTAGAGTTTCCAAATTATAATAACCTCTAGTCAAAGTGTCATGTCAATCTTTTCTACGTGCTCCCTCTAAACTCAACATTTTTTTGCATGTTCTATCTTCATATTGCAACATGGTTCTACTTCATGGTTTCAATCATCAATTTGTTTCTGGAATGAACTCATTAGCTAGAAGCTACAATATCAAATCCATCAGGGTCCTTACAACTCCCTCTTTCCATCATGCTCATCATTATCAAGGATTCATCTACAAGCACGAGTCATTCTTTGATTTTTCCTTCCATCCTTATCATCTTGCTTCAATAATTTTTGCAGCTTTCATTTTGTGTCTGTAATTTTCACCATCAAGTACAACCTAGTGAAATATACAAAGACAAGAGCATGATGTCAATCCCATCAATCTATGGTTTCTATGATTACTCAAAAGTGTACAACTAGGGTTCTCGATATAAACCTAAGATATTCCTTGATCTAAAAAATATTAGGGTTTTTACTTTTAGCAAAGACACCCAATCCTAGGGTTTTATCTGTAATATTCCCAATTAGCTTTAAGCTAGTTGGAACATTAAATTTTGTTTTTGATTCTTATTTAGAAGAATAAGAGGGTATGGAGACCCATAAATATCCTTAGTAGGAATAAAATCACTCCTAATGTGAATGGAGATCATCTTAGTAGCTTGATTAAGCACCCTTGTGTGTGAAAAGGGGCTCGAGCATGTAGACTGGGTCAAATTTTACCAAATCAACAGCGTTGGTATGGAAGGAGTGGCATTCATTGAGGGACACCATAGTTTTGGAGGGAGATTCCATGCATGGAATTAGTGGCTTTAATGAATGGGGCCCAAGGTGAGGAAGCTCACCAAGCATATAAGGAAGGGGATGGCAACCATAGAAGGCATGATTGATTATTATTTTGTGTATGGTCTATATGACTTGTTTCTCTCTTCAATTGTTTAGCAGAGACTGCAGTGTTGTTTAGCACAAGGGTGTTCCCGAGCGGAAATCCCACCTCCATCCTCAAGGGACTTCGAGATCCCACTTAGGAGAAGTATTTGGACTACATTTCCACATTCTGGCATCAGGCCAAGCTCCATCTTTCTTCTACAGCGCAGTTTCTGCTAAGGCTTGTGTTGTGTTGTAGGGTGCAGCAGTGGAGGTTTGATTTGGGTGATTTTTGAGCTAGTTTTCAGTGGAGGAAGGTTTCCTTCCATTGGGAAGCCAGTAAAGAAGCCCCTTGAGCTTTATTGTGGAATTTTGCAACAGGCCGAGTTATTATTAGCCCCTACAGCGCAGTTTTAGTCTTGGACTGCGTTATTTTAGGGAGGAGTTGTAGGGGTGGTTTTAGTACACCATTTGGGGAGATATATTTCCAGTGAAGGGATCAGCTTTCACTTGGAGAGTCTATTGGGAGAAGGCTTAATTCCATGTTACATCGTATCAGCCATATCTTCCCAGCTATTCAGTTACAGTGAAACTTTAGCCCTAGGGTTGTATTTCATATTTGTATTTTGGTGTATTTTCTGGAAACCCTCTTAGGTTGTCTTGCAAGGGTGATATAGAGCCTTGATCGTTATGTTTAGCATCTCTTGAGGCATATATCAATATTTTTTGTATTATTGTATGATCCCATTTTGTAGTTATGTTCACTATGACTGCATTGTAGCAGCTCTCCAGCATTTTGTATAGTAGCAGCACCTCACTTTTGAGAGGATTTATTCATTAGAGGCTTGTTAGCTCATGTTGTATGACTTGTGCCTCATTGTATTGCATTTATTTTCTATTGATCTATATAATAAAATGGCTCCATATTGGTCTCATGTATTTGTACATTTATCTTCACTGCTACTTTCCATTTTTTGTTCAATATTGCTACTCTTCCTATTTGGGAATATTACAGTTGTATCAAAGCATAATCTTGGCTCAGCCTGTGCATCTTAAGCCAGTATGACATCAGAAGAAGGAGATCCTCTCACAGATAGAGAGAAGAGGTATCTCAAAAGAAGAAACTGGAGATATAATTATACAAATGATAAATAAGACAAAATAAAAACTCCCTTATCAGGAGAGAAGATGAGGAGAAGGAGTATCCCAAGCTTCTTCTTCGAACTATGCATGATATTGCAAGAGAAATCAAGGAGATGAAAATGGATAGACACAAAGAATACCCTAAAGGATTTCTACATGGAGAAGGCTCTGGCATTTCTCATCACTAGAGTGATCAACCAGTGTAGTAGCAGGTTTCCCAACGCTCTACAATGCCTACATTTTTAGCAGTGGGAAATGGAGGGTTTCAAGAACAAGAAACTATTGAAGATTATTTTCTTGAGTATGAGTCTCAATCTCATAGATTCAAAGACCATTTGAGCTTTCAAGAGTTCTGTCAAATCAAGGATAATAGGAGACCCCAACATCATAATATAGGTGGAAGATTCATACAGCACAATGATCTTCACCGGACTATGGGAAGATTTTTCTTAGCCACTTTTGATGGGTCATCAAAATGCACTGCCAAATCATGGGTAGAGAAGCTAGACATCTACTTCCAATCGAACCAAGTACCGGAGGTGGAGGCCATCAAAATAGCAGCGCTGCACCTTGAGGGTGAAGCACATGATTGGTGGTTTCATGAACTTTCTACATTGGGTCATGCTAATTTGACTGCATATTCAGATTTCACAAGGAGGTTGGTGGAGAGGTTTGATCGAAGAGACCCGGAGGCACCTTTCATTGGGCTAGCCAAGCTCAAACAATCAAGTAATCCAGAAACTTATATTTCTGAATTTCCAAAACTTTTTGTTATGGTTCCTGATTTATCTGTAGCAAGGAGGGTCTATATTTTTATCCATGGGCTATAAAAACCTCTAAAAGGGTTGGCTAAATCTACCAAACCCACTACCTTCAAGATGCCATTGAAAGGGCTAGAGATCTAGAAGATGCCTTGCAAGAGAAAAGGCAAAATTTCAACAAAATACCACTTTCCCATCAAAGGGAAAAGATGAGAAGGGTCATCCTTTAAAGGACAGCCAAAAAAAATTACCTCTTAGTGATGATGTCTAAAGAGACTTGAGGAGAAGGAAGCTTTGCTTCACATGCCAAGAATCATGGGCACCCAGACATAGATGTGAAACAGGGAAGGCACACTATATAGAGGTATTTTCTGATGATGAGGAGGAAGAAGAAGAGGAACCAGAAGGAGGTCATAGCATTGGGATAGTAGGAGGGGATCCACCACCACGAGGAGGTGGGAATGGAGAATTTGCTCCAATTGGAGGGGCCCTTGCATCATTGAGAGGAGTACCCAAGTACTTGACCTTGAGGGTTCGAGGTTCCATTCAGGATAAGAGGGTTTCAATTTTGATTGACAGTGTGGCTACCCACAACTTTATTGATGCCAAACTAGTTCAAAGGAGGGCAATATCCACTAATGTTTTTGATGGATTTTCATATTTGGTCCCAGGAGCTAGAACTATGCAGTGCATGCATTATGTTCCATCTTTATCTGCCACCATGGGGACATATACATTGATTGGTCACTTTTTTTTTGTTGATATACCTGACACCAATGTGATAATGGGTGTGCAGTGGTTGATTACTTTGGGGAAGGTCACCACAGATTGGGATACTTTGCAGATGGAGTGGATGGACAGAAAGAGTGGAAAACATCAGATGATTAGGGGCATGCACACATATCCCTCACAGACAGCTTCTACATAGAAAATAGAGTTGGATTTGCACAGTGGAAGCAAGGACCTAACAGTCCTATCAGTTATGCAGATGACTTTGGCCCATGCGACATTACTTTTTAGTGGCATTCTACCTGGGAGGCCACCTGATAATGAGTTGGTGAGAAATGTATCACAACATGTTTCACTACTCATAGATCTAGGAGGAGTGGGAACATTGGGAGGTCCTGACACAGCGCAGAGAGTCTTGGGTAGGCTCAAGGAGGAGGGAGACATTCTCCCAATATCATCATTACCCACTCCCCACATCTTGTGCTGAGAGAGGATGCTTCAGGGATGGAGGATGGAACCATCATGGTGAAAGGAGACTACTCCTTGACTTTGGAGGCTCGGAAGATATTCTCACTTGGGGAGAAATATTCCACACATGGTAGAGGATGGCGGCCGCTCATGTATACATTGGCCAAACTCAGGAAGTTTTGGATGGGTGATAGCTTCCCATGGAAGACTAGCCCCCAAAAGCTTCAACCTTTACTTGAGCATGAGTAGTTACAGGAGGAGTAGCAGAGGAAGGATAGCAACATCTCGGTATGTGATTTTTGCATGGGATATGTCAAAGAAGGGGGTAGCCACATGACAGATGCTTTACATGATAGATCATCAGAGTTGTCACTATGTCAGATAGATCCTTATTGGAGATCCCAGTTGTTGGTGGATTACTCCAAGGATTTTTTTTACATGCAGGATACTTGATGGAAAGCTACTAGATGAGGAATATTCAGTAAGAGATGGGGTCATATACTACCAGAGTAGAATCTTCTTATCTAGAGCATCCAAGCTCAAGGATAAGTTACTACATGCAACTCATGGATATTTTCTCTTCAGCCACACTTATTCCATGAGAGCATACCATAACATCATGGATGGATTCACTTGGGAAGGCTTTGAAGAGGAGATACATCAGCATACTAGGAGATGCATGGATCATCTGGAGATGGAGGAGATACATAACGCTTTGATAGAGTTATCACAGCCACCTCTTTCCTCATTTGGAATGAGAGGGGACACATCTACGAGCCACTCCATTAGTTCGATCAAGGTATATGGTAAGGATCATTTTTTTTGTTCATAATGATTTACTAGATGCTTATTTTCATTCCTTTACCATACATGTGCATGCCATTGCTCCAAGTGGGGGTACTCTTCCTTATAAACTTCATGGTCAACTTAGGGCCATAAATAGTTTTGAGCATGGCCACTCCCTAGGATGATTTAGGGAGATGACATATCATTCAGGGTGTACTCCATTGGCACAAAACATCACTCACCTTCTCCAAGCATGTGAGAACACTATGGTAGCAAACAAGTGGTGGGGAAACCACTTATTATATCATGTTCCGAGGTAGTTAGGAGAGATATTGCGCTGGTTCCACATGTGGGACTATGATCCTCCTCCAGTATTACATATGGCAGCTTATGTATCCTTGGTTATGATCCCATACATTGATAATTTCCTTATCATTATTGTGGGCATGATTAGAGGAAGGATGCAAGGATTGAATGTGCCCATTGGCAGTGATATTATCCATGTTTCTTATGCTTCATGCTTTAGGGAGAACATTGGGAAAACCATGATTTCTACATTGGATCCTTTGTTTCCTTATGAGGTGAATCATTGGCATCTCATGAGTACTTGGGAGGAGCATTTCATGGAGGGATTTATTGGGAGACACTTGGTTCATGAGGAGTGCTTATCACATGGAGGTGTCACCAAGGAAGGAGGAGAAGAGTTGCAGCACTCACCTTTACAGTTGCTTGAGGACAAGCAACATTTGGGAGGGGAGGACTGTAATATTCCCAATTAGCTTTAAGCTAGTTGGAATATTAAATTTTGTTTTTGCTTCTTAGTTAGAAGAATAAGAGGGTATGGAGACCCATAAATATCCTTAGTAGGAATAAAATCACTCCTAATGTGAATAGAGATCATATTAGTAGCTTGATAAGCACCCTTGTGTGTGAAAAGGGGTTGGAGCATGTAGACTGGGTCAACTTTGACCAAATCAACAGCGCTGGTATGGAAGGAGTGGCATTCATTGAGGGACGGTGCAGTTTTGGGGGGAGATTCCATGCATGGAAGTAGTGGCTTTATTGAGTGGGGCCTAAGGTGAGGAATCTCACCAAGCATATAAGGAAGGAGATGGAAGCCATAGAAGGCATGATTGATTATTATTATTTTTATGGTATGTATGAATTTTTTCTCTCCTCAGCTGTTTAGCGGAGACTGTAGTGCTATTTATCACAAGGGTGTTCCCGAGCGGGAATCTCACCTTCATCCTCAGGGGAATTCGAGTGCCCACTCAAGAGAAGTATTTGGACTACATTTCCGCATTCCGGCATCATTCCAAGCTCCATATTTCTTCTACAGCACCGTTTCTGTTGAGGGTTGTGCTGTGTTGCAGGGTGCAGCAATGGAGGTTTGATTTGGGTGATTTCTGAGCTATTTTTCAGTTGAGGAAGGTTTCCTTCCATTGGGAGGCAAGTAAAGAAGCCCCTTGATCTTTATTGTAGCATTCAGTACCAGGACAAGTTATTATTAGCCCTTACAACGTAATTTTAGTCTTGGACTGCATTATTTTAGGGAGGAGTTGCAGGGGTGGTTTCAGTACACCATTTGGGGAGATAGATTTCCAGTGAAGGGATCAACCTTTCACTTGGAGAGTCTATTGGGAGAAGGCTTAATTCCATGCTACATTATATCAACCATATCTTCCCAACTATTTAGTTGCACTGAAACTTCAGCCCTAGGGCTGTAGTTCATATTTGTATTTTGGTGTATTTTCCGGAAACCCTCTTAGGTTGTCATGCAAGGGTGATATAGAGCCTGATATTTATGTTTATTATCTCTTGAGGCATATATTAGTCATTTTTGTATTATTGTATGATCCCATGTTGTAGCTATGTTCACTATGACTGCGTTGTAGCAACTCTCCGGCATTTTGTATAGTAGAAGCACCTCACTTTTGAGAGGTTTTATCCATTGGAGGCTTGTTAGCTCATGTTGTATGATTTGTGCCTCGTTGTATTGCATTTCTTTGATTCTGATCTATATAATAAAATGGCTCCATATTGGTCTCATGTATTTGTATATTGATCTTCACTTCTACTTTCCATTTTGTGTCCAATATTGCTGCTCTTCCTATTTGGGAATATTACATATTTCCCTAAGAGGCATGTCATATTTCAATATCAATTATGATTTTAAGTTTTTCCAAGTCATAAAAAGTGTCATTCACTCGATCCAAGTTCTTTCATATCAAATCAAGTAGTTGTCGGTACAACATTTTCAAGCAATCTCTCGTTCTAGCCTATTCACATGCTTTTGCAATATGTCCAACCAGGGAGCCAAGTCATATCCATGAAAATCATTAATATCAAAGTTTCCAAATTATAATAACCTCTATTCAAAGTGTCATGTCAATTTTTTCTCTACGTGCTCCCTATGAAGTCAACATTTGTTTGCATGTTCTATATTCATATTGCAACACAATTCTACTTCATGCTTTCAATCATCAATTTGTTTCTATAATGAACTCATTAGCTGGAAGCTACAATATCATATCCATCAGGGTACTTACAACTCCCTCTTTCCATCATGCTCATCATTATCAGGGAGTCATCTACAAGCACGAGTCTTTCTTTGATTTTTCCTTCCATCCTTATCCTATTGCTTCAATGATTTTGACAACCTTCATTATGTGCCTGTAATTTTCCCCATCAAGTACAACCAAGTGAAAGATACAAAGACAAGAGAATGATGCTAGTCATATCAAACTATGGTTTCCATGATTACTCAAAAGTTTACATCTAGGGTTCTCGATATAAACCTAAGATATTCCTTGATCTAAAAATTATTAGGGTTTTTACTTTTAGCAGAGACACCCAGTCCTAGGGTTTTGTCTTCAAGCCTAGGATTTATCTTAATCCAATCCTTGCTAGGATTTTGACACGTACCCTAGGGTTTTATTTTTCAAAACTATGGTTTTGATATCAAAGAACATTTATCCCTACAAACCCTAGATATTATTTCCCAAGAGATAGAGTTTACTTATAGAGAACAATTAAAAACCCTAGATATTATTTTCAAAGAGATAGGGTTTCCTTAGAAGGAACAATTAATTAGGGCAAGGGTTTTCACTCCTAGTTTTAATTCGATCTAAGCTAGGGTTCAAAAGCCTTAAATACTAAGAGTCTTTAAGACTTACAACTTTGCAAGTCCTACAAACCATAATAACTTCATATTGATCAATACCTACAACAAAGGAATTGTAAAGCCCTGTAAGCATATTATTAACTACAAAAAACCTAACCATATTATTGACATACTTGATATGCAAATACAATGTACCTCTTACTTCCATGATTACTGGGAGCTACTTCAAAGAGGCATTTGAACTTCATTTTAAAACATGTTTTCATTAACTACTTGTCATACAATATGCCTTCTTCAAAAAACATGCTTTTGAATTGGTTCATAGATGAAAAATGGCCACATACATCATCATTGTTGATATTCTGGGATTTACTGCCATGCCATCATAGTCATTTTCTCACCGTTACATGAGTCACAGTTTTACTGCCAAACTTTTATGTCAAAAATTTGACTAATGAGTTTTTTTTTCATAGTCATACATTCTTGAGTTATTGTCATCATCCAAGGTCATTGTTGTGTATATCATCATTATGATTTACTTGAGCCTTATGAGCCAAACCCACATGAATATGTCAGCGGTCTTCGGGAAATTTTATTGCATTGAAAAACTTCTGAGACAGGTCGTATTTTGCACAGTTATTGTATATGTCTATTATATGAATATTAATGCTAGGTCATATTTTCTCACTGTCAATGTTAAAAAAATATTAGTCTCACAAAAGAGCCAACGTAGAGTGTAAATGTGATTCCTTAGAGAGTTAATATAATTCATAACAAGACACTTAGAGAGAGACATAGTGAAATAATGTGATGTAGTGACATATCACAAAGTCATAATGATAAATACAAAAATTGAGCTTCGGTGTATTGTTTCATAAAGTGAATTCCAAAGAATAACGATCCATGTAGGGAAATCATGTCACATATACGAGCTCTAAAATTGTGTGAGGCGCGGTAGATTGTGAGAAATATCATATCGATCCATGGATATGTGATCCACTGTAGTTAATTGTGAGCCATTGAATAATACGAGCCTAAAAAATAAAGTGATCCATAAATAAATGATCGAACCACAAAAGATAGTCATAAAGAAAACATTGTATTGTGATGCCTCAGAATAATCTGGAGAGTGAATAAAACAAAACAACGATACACAAGCCACTATATGGTGATGCTACTATACTATGCCACTATACCCAAGAATTATTAAACAAACTTTTCCTAGGACACAAATCAAATATATATTGAGTGTGATAGCAATTGAGATGAACCATTGCAAAATTTCAAGCCTCTAAAATATGAGCAAACTATTGTATGTTTTGAGTTTTTAATCTTTTCATATAAGCAATACGATCCACAACAATCCACATTATTTTATGCAAACTATAGGTTCCATGTGATTAAATCCATAATATATGTGAGCTTTTAATTACATTTTCGAACCATTATTACCCATAGTATACGTGCTCTGTGAGCCACATGACTATAGGAGAGCATGATCAAACCAGCGATGACAAAGCCACATATAGATAATATGATCATTGTAATATTAATGTGATTATTGTAAGAGAATGCAAGCCCTCGTACCAAATTTAGCTAAAATATGCGGACCATAGCAAGAAGAGTCAACCATACACAACAAGAAATCGTATCACAGGAATAACATGCTATAGTTTAATGAGAGAGTATGGGATTCACTATAGTTGCAAAAGGGCTTGAGAGATATTTAAAGTGGTATACCCACACAAGTTATTGATGACGAGTAAAAAAAATGTGAGCCACGTGAGAGCCATGGTTTGAAATGTGGATCATCATCATCGTAAGTAAACATAGACTGTAATGTGAGAGACTCGAATCTCAAAAGATTAGGATATTATGCCTTTAGGATCAGTGCAAACTTTTTGTATCGAATCTCTATATAGTATGGATCAAAAATATGGATTTCATGACTAGGGTTACCATAGAATCTTCATATTATAATGCTCATTCTACAAATATCCACACTTATTTGAATCTTTAATAATTTTATCCTTCAAATTCCAGCAAAGAGTGATCTTTGAACCACCATCCTTCAACCTTAGCTCTGATTCCATGTTGAGAAATTGGGAGGCTTATAATTAAATTATATTTCTCTTTATTGGATAATTGATTTTGAATTCTGTTGGAATATTAATCTGTATTATGTTATTTCATCAAATAATTACCAAAATTGTAAACATGAAGATCAAAAGAGAACATTGAATACAAGATATAGGCTCCAACCCAGGGAAAATCCCCTCTAAGGGAAAAACCCAGAAAAAATATATTATATAGAATCATATCAAAGTGAGATATTCAAGACCTATGACCAACTTTCTAGATGCCAATCCAAAAACTCCTTTCACACAACAAATTCATCAACAACAAGATACAAATGAAAAATATTCAACAAGAGATATGATTTTGCATAAACTTCCACAAACCCTTCATTGATTTTAGACTTCGACCCCCCTTCTTCTGTGAAATTTCAAAACCCATTGAGCAAAAACTGTGTGTCCAAATGATCTCCAACTTCCCTCTATTTATACATTGTAACACCCTCCTCCCACATAGCTAACTAGTCCACCAGTGTAATCATGTGATGAACAGTTATTATGATATGATTCAACACCCCAAGTGTAATCAAGGATGTGGAATTGACAAACCAAAACCAAGCCGACCTTTCTTAGAAGGTACAGGACCCCCAAGGTCTAACCAACCACTCTAGGCGCTCAACCCCTTATTTAAAATTTTTTTTTACTGAACTAGATCCCCAGTCGCACTCATGACAAGCCCTCCATGCGACTAAAACCATACAGTCACATGCACAGCATGGGCATCCATGTGACTGCATACTTTTCCAGGTATTTTTTTTCCAATGGCCCCGGATTTTGAGCCACTTTTTTAGGGCAAGGACTCAAGCCTCTACCCATAACTTCATGGAACTCTCAGTAATGATAAATAAAAATATGACAATGCCTCTAATGCAAAACTTGAAAAAGGACCTGATCTGACAAGGCCTATCCATGACAGACATTTCATCAAACACATCATGACCATAGGTCATATAAACACATATGATGATAGGTCATACTTATCTGAGAATCGTCAAGAATTTTTTATGCCCTCTCATAATAGTTGAAATATCATCTCTTAGGTCATGCATTCGTTAACATTTCATTTACCAAACAAAATATGATGAGAGCCATAACTCAATTCTGTCATAAACCATACTTATCAATAGCGTATAATCAACAAATAAACAATGATAAAACAACCATTATAGTCACATAATAACAAGCACATTTACACATAATACACAAGAGGAAAAGAGCTCTTATTAACATATGCAAAATCCAACCAAGTCAGGGACTTCCACGTACCACCCGACCATAGATTGTGTTGAACCAAATCTTTCTTTCAGCCAATCACCTTCGTGCCATATTCCAAGCATGAATGTGGGACTTACAACAAAACCAACCAGGGATAACTTAGGCTTTACCACAATCCACCAAGGGATTCTTAGGCCCAAGCCCTGCTCTATAAAACTAGGCTTTACCGCAATCCTACCAATGGATTTCTAGGCCCAAAAAGAAACATACACTACCAGGATTAACCGCAATCCTACCACATACTAGTCCAAGGATCACTAGGCCTATACAAGCATGGATGCCTCTAAATATCTCCACCTAAACCATGAGGAATTTATCTCTCTACCCTCTAGACTTTATCGTATATCTAGCCATTCATCGGTTGATGATTCCTAGGCCCAATGTGGGTATACACCTCTAGGATTTACCATATATCCTGACATTCACCAATAGAGGATTTTGAGGCCCAATGAGGGTATACACAATTAGGATTTACCGCAATCCCACCTTCACCAGTCGAGGGATTCCTAGGCCTTATGTTTCCTCGTAAGACTACCCCACTCTGTTTCAAAACCATCTGAAAATCCAACTCAACCAAGTAAAAGAAACCCCATCTCAACATGGCTATTTGTAAAAGGTAAGGAAAGCTTGAAAACCATTGTCACACCTGGAAAAACCCATGCTAATGACAACAAGAGAACCAAATACACACATGCATGTACCATGCATGCCAAAACTAGCAAGGAAATCATACATGCAACTCAATCCCTGCAATTAATCTCATTGTAGCCACTTGATCCAACTCTTTCTTACTTGATTTCTTCTTCCCTTTTCCTTATTTTTCCTTCCTTTGATTTCCTTGATCTCCAAGAAAACTCAAAGTGTGCAAGACTATGACAGAGTAAAGAGAATAGAGAGAGAGCTCAAAACTGAACTAACAGAATTTGTATACTAATCCTCATAAGCCTTTTTATCAATGAGGCCTCTAATTTCTTCAATTTTCCATTATTTTCCTTCATATTCCTCCTCACATGCAACATGTGACCTTTCACATTCCTTTTCTCCTAATTTCCTTTATTTTCATAAATAAAATGCCAATTAATGCCACATGCCTTTCCAAATAGTTTGTCACTACCTTTGCCAATTTCCCTTAGCCATAATAAACCAAATGAACACCCACACTAGCATGTTTTTCCAAACATTCAACTTGGAATATGTGTCCCATGACCATGGTCTTATTTTTCCTTTATTAACTTAACTACATGGATTTTTATCCTAGGGTTGTTACAGACCCATCCCCCTCACGAGAACATCGTCCTCGGTGTTCAATGACACCTACAACCAACAAAAATACTGAAAAACCAAAACATACTAATTATGGAGATTTATAGCTTAGCTTGTTGCAATATTTACAATGGCGTCCTGCTGAAAACATAACAAACATGACCACCATACCGCTTATTGGAGCTTTATCACACAAATCATGGCAGTATTTACATCCATTTACATATATACCTATACCAAAACTTATTTTCCTCAACCTACAATCAAGGAAACATGCCATTCAAGAAGGTGTTGTAGCTTCTTCTAAACACCACCCAAAATTTTGGGTATCTTTAAAATTTTGGGTTCCCCCTCTGCTCGCTTAGGCGTTAAAGTCTTCCACCCGACCTGCAATCAACTACATCCCAACGACCTATCCCCAACCCCTCATGAGTTGTCTCGCTATCATGATCAAATGTCGCTGTTGCAATCACGCCATATGTGGCAAGGATCATCCAGCATATGCCCGAACACTCTTGTCGCAGTCGCGCCATGTGTATTGAGATTGCCATGCATACGTTTGAATGGAAACCTTTTGTGTATTGACGAATAAAAGCCTTCCCACTGTAGGTCATTAAGCTGTTGTTTGAATACTTCTCTTAGGCTTGTTAGTTTCATATGTTTTATCTGTGGTCACCATTATCAAAGAATAATTATGATGTCGTTATGTTCCACACAGGTCGACCCCACGAGTAACAAACTCCTCAGTCGTGTCACAACATCAAGGGAAATGAATTGTGCTCAATGACAAGGCAAAAGTTGCGGAACAGGGGAGGAGCAGGAGCAAACGATCAGTACTGTTAAAGGGAGGATAGTGTGATACATGTTGATCAGAGAGAACATTCTATGTCACTGATGCAAAATTCCTTCTTCACTAGTGCGCATCAGTTGCTTAAAAGCGCTCTGTTTGGAAATGTCCAGATCCTCCACCATACCATATAAAGGGCGATGGGCGCACGTGAAAGAAACATATTTCTCCCACTTCTATGAGTCTAGCGTGAAGTATATCCCTGAACAAAGCCTACGCAGAAGTTTTCTCTAGACACTGACAACCTCATTCGAGGCGTTCTCGTGCCGGGTAGCAGTGCGAAAGCATACGTGTTTCTTTGGCAAGTCAACGACACGGTTCCAAATAAGTGAAAGCATTATTTGAGAAGCAATCTTTGTTGAAGCTAGGCTACACAGTGGACACACACTCGATGAACCAAGGTTATGGTTTTGATTTTATATAATTAAAACAAGGCAAATAAAAATCACATGGTGTCAAATCATAGGAAATCATGGATGAGAAATACGTGAAACCGTTGCAAAGTGGGCACACTTCCGATGGACCAAGGTGGCATTTTGAAACATTAGGACAAGGCGCAAACATATGGTTTTAAAGCCGTATAAGAGCACGAGTTAGAAACATATGAAAACCCATTACAATTGAAATCGAATATTTCTAGGATGGAGTTGATTTATAACGGTCAAAGTCATGTTCAAAACATGGAATGAGATGTCATGACAAACCCATAGTGATATGTTGTAATGACTTTGATGTGTTAGAAAATTGGCGCATACATGCACCGCCACGTTACATGAAATTAAACGTTCGATGCCATGTGTTGGAAACATGGCGCAGACATGTATTGGCACGTGGCATCGAGCCAAAGGTTCGATAGTGGACAATGTACGTGGGAAACATGGCGCAAAACTACATGCACACGTTGCAGGGAGTCAAACCTCCGATGGCACATTTTGATTTATGTTAAAACATCTAAGGGAGGTATATATACATAAGCTGGTCAATTCTACGATTAAAATGGTGAATCAGGACTATGTGAAAACACGTTGCGTGGAGCCAACGTTCGAAGTCTGCATTGCGGAGCCAACGAAATGTGTACACATGGCGCCTTCAACCAAAAGTGACAGCTACGTTGCTTGACAATCGGTAAACCACGTAAAATACCAAGCAAAGCATATGAGGAACGTGCACAAGCGGTCAAATTTTTTATATTTGTCAAAGTGTTAGTCCATGACAAAACTCGTGGAGCGGACGCACATATATAATAGTTAAAATTTTACGTTCAAAGCATGGAGCCAAAGGTTCAAGGGCAGTTTTTCAAATCATGTTATATAATATTTAGTCAAACTTTGCGTTTAGACGGTGGAGCACAACCATGCGAATACGTTGCAAATGGGCGATGGTGCAGTTCTAATCCGTGGGTAGGTATGTATGTGTGCGATCAACTCCACGTCGGAAAAATAGCGCAGAACGCCATGGAGACATTGTAAATTGGTGAAAGTGTTCCACGCCAGGGTTTTAGTCATTGGAGCAAACACATATGGCATTCACGTTTTATGATTGAGCAGGTCGCAGGGTCGTAGAGACAAAGCATTGCCCAAGGTTGCAACTCAGCCAGTTTGCGACCCAGCGACCCCTTCAAGTCGCACGTTAGCTCAGGTCGCAGGGTCGCAGAATGGTCTGCCCATGGAGAGCTGCGACCCAAGAAATTCTCTGACCCAACGACCCATCAGAAAACACAAATTCATGCTATAATCGATCACCCACGTGTTTCATTCACCGAAAAAGCTACTGATGTGCCGCATGAAATGGACAGGCTACCCAATGCATGCTTCCATGCGCCAGCGATGATTGTGCTGCTATGCGCAGACAAGGGAGTGGAAAATCATTAAGGCTTGGGAGCAGATATATGACAAATGGTCAGAGCTGCATTTAAACGTGGAGCCAGACCTCATAAACATATCTACGATGGCAATGTACAAGTGGACGTGAACGCAAAGTTTCTGATGGTGAAGTTTCATTCCATGCTAAACGTTGGAGACATGGCGCAGAACCAACAACGAACACGTTGCATGGAAACGAATGTCGATGGTAGGTGTTCTTGCCGTAAAGGGGAAAAGTTGCTAAAGATATATATTTCCCACAAAATGCAGAAGGTTCAGGTCTGGCTCCATTTGACTGTCGGCTATGTTTGCGAGGGATCAAACAATGGCTTGGCGTGTTGAGAAACAATAGGAGAACGCAAGGAAAATTGCCGAAGTTTGTCATCTCATCCTCTGATTGAGAAAGGATATTATGCTGGTTTTCTTGGCCACCCAGGCAACCATTTACATTTCTCGTAGGTAAAAGGAGGTGTTTATGTTCTTAACTTTCAAACCGGTTTTGAGCTCTTTCAAAGCACGTCATTGAAAACACAAAACTTTTCAGCATAACCGTTAGTTTTGGCAGTGTGAAGTTACTCATCAGTCTTCCATGTTTCAAGTCACATGAAAGTATACCCTCTGAAGTACGAAGGTCCCAAGGATTAAGTGAATATTTAATTCGCCTTTCTGACGAGATTGAGGATGCAGAAGACCTGATTGTTGATTTGGACTAAGAAATCAAATCTGCACCTGTCTAATACCAGCTGATTGATGCTTTGGAAATAAGTTATGTGAAAGTTCATGAAACCAAGTAAAATATGAAATGGACATTTGTTGATTTCATGGCTAGCTAGGGCACTAGAGCATGTTTAACAGGCGTCCAACGATGGCTAAATCTTCGCGAAAAGTTTTGGATCCCTTCCAAATTTTCCACGACTGTTAGAGGTCACATGGAGTGATATCAAATATGTCTTTAATTACACCAGTTTTCAGCTATATATCATTCTATCCAACAGATTTTGATCATGGGATCCATTGGACCATTACCAGGCGGAAGGACGTCGTTTTAATCTAGGCTTCCACGCGTAGCAGACCTAAGGCATTTTGCATCCATGGGCTGCCAGCGCACTTGGAAGGAAAGAGTGAAGATGTGGATAACAAAAGGATCGTGTGTTGAAATGCGCGAAGTCTGCATTTCAAACTCGGTCTACAACCATACTAATCTGCATTTACAGCATTTGAAGAGGCACAGAAACGGCCTACTCAAGCCATTCTCTCTGATGACAAAGTCTTGATCACACAGGGGTCTAAATTTATTGTTCTTTTCTCTTGCAAATTAATTAAAATGCCTTTAGCGTTATTATTGTTTCAATCATGGAGATATGTGACCTACGTTATTTTATTGCAGGAAGAACCTTTCAATCTGCACAACGAGCCAGATTTTTCCTCAGCAAACAAGGGGACCTTCTCAAAACAAGTCGCAGAGGTCGCCAGGTCGCTAAGTCGCACTCCCTATCAAAAACCCGACGGCGCGACCCAGCGACCCAGCAACTAGGTCGCATAACCTGGGCAAGTCGCAAGTCGCACATTTATCTGGGTCGCGGGGTCGCAAATCCAAGGAGGTCGCGAGGTCGCAAATCCAAGGAGGTTGCAGGTCGCAAATCTGCCGAGGTCGCAGGTCGCAAATTCAAGGAGGTCACAAGGTCGCACATCTGTTGAGGTCGCTAAGTCGCACCCCTTGGTAAATGCCCGACAGCGCGACCCAGCGACTAAGTCGCAGGTCGCAACAACGGCTCAGGTCGCAGGTCACAGAAAATATTGGGTCGCAAGGAAGCCCAACCGTCGGGAAGCTGAAAATTCAGAGACCCCAGAGGGCAAGCTTTGCCCTATAAATACTTCCTTCGGGAACTTGTGCCGGATCTTTGGTTTGGGACTCGAGCTGAGTGCATTGTATTACCAGTATGATATACATTTAATGATGAATACAAGCATTTTGTAAAACCCCTTTTGTGGATCTGGTGTCGTTTTATGTACGAGCACTGTTGAGTATTATATCTTCAGTTTCTAAATATCTTTAGATTAATGGAACTGCTCCTTCAATTCATATCACAGTTGCATAACAATTTTCTGAGTATGTTAATGGTGGTTGAGTTTATTTCACTTTCTTAGCTAATGTTGATGACTTGTTTATCTGCGTTTGTGTTATCATTTAAACTTTTAGGAAGTGAAGAGTGTTCTCGCCATGAGAAATTGTTTCCTTTGTGGTCAGAACAGTCTACAAGCATGACCCTAATGAAGTGTTGCTAACAACACTTCCTTCGGTCTTCATGCTTTATTATTTTCTCTTGCTACTCATAGTGCTGCATGTACATTTAATGCATCAAACATATGTCTTGTATCAGTTGATTAGTTGTGTACCCACTATTTTATAGAGTTTAAGCGAGACCCAGAGCAAAGAAGAAATCAGTGGTAGCCGGACCCACACCCCAGACGGGATCCCTATTCCAAACGGTTCAAGGTCTAATTGGGACCTTTTACTGGGGAGATCCCCTGCTGTTGGCCGGACAGATTTTCCCGTCAACAGAATTGGCGCTAGAAGGAGGGCCAGATGACAAGCTGAGCCCTTAGAGCCTGCAGTTAATCTCATATCTGTAATGGCTCATTCCCAAATCATTCTCCCGAGATGTTTGTCGGAGTTTTATGAGCCTCGATACTTCATCCCCGATGAACTTATGTATCACTTGTCCCAGTTAAAATTCGATGGTGAAAATGGGGTGTCCATAACCCAACACTTTTTAGATTTCTGTGACTTTGGTGAGTGCTAAGAAATTGGCGATGAAGGTTTGATTTGTTTGCTTTTCTTCCTCACTCTCGAAGGTCGCGCTAAGCAATGGTGCCGCACATTGCCGAAAGCTTCCATCCATTCGTTTGAACAACTCGCCAGTGAATTGCGACAAGCTTTCCACAGGTACGATTTGCAAAGTGTAGTGATAAAGCTAAATGACATTAGAATGGAACCTTAGGAATCTCTGGATGAATTCTCTATCAGATTTGTTCATTATTGTTTTGAGTTCCCTGAAAGGGATGTTGATTGGAAATGTTTAAGTGAACATTTCAAGTATGTGATTCTCGTTTCCCTTGAACAATTTCAGTTAGATCCTAGTGTTCCCTATGATAACCCGCAAGTTACCGGCTGTTCAGATTTTGTCCCTAATGCTTCGTTGTCCATCTCCCTGAGTCCAGATCACACTCTAGCCTCCCAGGAGAGTATTGCTATGTGTGACATTCTCGCTCCTCCTCCTGAGTTGTCGGATAGTCGAGGTACGACCTTGAAAGTTCTGAGCAATGATGGATGGGTGCATGGGGATGAAGCCTACGGTACTCCCTTTGAATATTTCACGCACCATGTTGAATCAGAGCTTGAAAGCCCCAGTGGCTCATTATCTCTCTTGGTTCATGAAACCTAACTCAAGCCCACTCGGTTTCTCCCTAGACACAAACCTATATCTGATTCGCATACTGATTATGAATCGACTCCTACCCCGCATAAAGTTGATTCCCTTACAAGGCCTGCCAGATCATCATTTTCTCTAAATGACACGGATGCACGTGTTGAAAAGCCTTGTAGGGTTAATTCCCCTGCGACTCAATCTTTTCGTTCATTATTCCCCAGTTGGTTTCCCGATCCTGCCACACCAGTAATTTCTTCGGGACATTCAAAATTTCCTTATACTGGTATTGGCGGCAATTATAAGCCCGCGGATGGTGTTTCACAATCACAGTTCAAAATCGATGAATCTTTCAGATCTGATCATTCTCACTCGGAATCTTTAGACAGCCATAGGAGCGATTGTCTGTCTGGGCAACCTCAAGATGTCCTTTTTATTGATCAATCCTAGTCGGTAGCTCTCGGGAAGCCTGACATGCCAGGTACCCAACTCGACCACATCGATGGCTACAACAATCCCTGCATATCTGAAAACATATTCCATCATACCGCTGAGGACTATCAATCGCATCTCTTTGTTGACCCTATGAAGACACCTGAATTCGATGATTCGCTTTCGGAAGATTCAAGTACCCATCCGAAAATCGAAGCGCCTCAGCTTCTGTTGCCTATTTCTCAAATGACGATCTCCAAGTACCATGCTCCTCCCTGTAAAACCACGGTAAATCCACCCTACCCTGGAGAATCTAAAGGATCTGATATATCAATCTATCAATCTGTCAGCGCGCAAAAATTTGACCAAATTGATACAAAGCCCATTGACACTTTGCAACTCACCACAATGCATGATCACATCCATTCGCCTGTTGATCTCGCCCAACCATCAAAGTTGGGAAGCGCTCCGCTCAAAGGTCCGGAGTCTGTTCAAGGCGGTGAGGAATTTCAGGCTCCACTAAACGTGGATTCGGATCCCCATACCCTTGACCAAACCCAGGAGCAACCCCAGACTAGGGTTTTCGAAACTAGGGTTTCTACGCTTGGATGCGCATGCATCTATAATTCGCCTGGCACTTGCTTATTGTTTCCATTCCATAAAACTGATGGTCCTCAACACCATGATGAGATTGCCATTCAACTCAACCAACCCTATTCGGTGGATGTGCCTACAAATAGGAAATGGCTTACCCAGCACCCATCAGACCTAGGATTGTGAATGAATGATTATGGGTCATTTATAAATGTTGAGCTTCAAGAAAATATTGCTGTGTATCAAGATGAGAGTGGGTTTCAGCTTGCACAATATGTTCTGGCATGTTCTTTGGTAAGTATCTATGATCATCTTGCCGTTGCACCTGCTCCTCAGGTAAGTTTTGTTGCTACTGCACTTTTTTGGATATTAGCTCTGGTCCTGATCATTATTGTTCTTGCAGGCCAGGAACTAATGCGGTGGCTACATTGGAAAGCTGATTTTACATAACCGGACCGCATCATTGGTTAATCTAGGGTTTAGGTGTAGGCTAGCTAGGACCAGTTAATAAAATTTGTTAGTTCAAAGTTTTAATTAGGTTTACATGCTAAATTTTTCTTCATGATTTAAAAGTGTGTTTTTTGTTTTTGTTTACGATTAATATTTTAGGCATCATCATATTACAAGTATTTTCCTTTCATTTCCTTTTTAGTTGTTTGTTGTTGCATAAATAATCACTGCTTGTATTTTCACCTACAACTGGTTGATCGCTCTCGCACATGGCGTTGCATTGCATCTTGAGCCTCGCTTATTACATTGCGTCATACACTCTCTTTCTCACATCACTTTTTTCATATTGCATGTCGCTTCATGAGCCCTCATTATAACCCTATCACCTCGCGGTGTCGTTTCGCCCTGATTGCTGAAACAGTAACCCCCATTATTTTTGCGTGAGGTTGCGGTGGCTATCTCAAGAGGCAGCTTTCTCTTAGGACTAGTCATCGAAGTTGCATTCTCAACAAGATGCCTATGGGTATAAACTTATTATCTGGGGAGATACGAGCCGGTTGATTGTGGGAGACCTAATGAGTTTGAAATGGCCCATACCCGTAAGCCTAAGCTTTATGCCCAGCATAGTCTTGGACGTTTTAATGATTTGTCTGCGTGCTTCGCCTATTGTGGTGGGTGGGATGTGAAGGTTTGGCACAAGGGTAAACCCAAATTAGGATATCTTTCAGTTTCTGCAAAACAAGAAACAACCTCTCTTGCTCGTAAAATAAGTCGGGATCCCTCATCCGCCCATGAAAAATAAGTGCCATGAGCACATGAAAATAAGTGCCACGAGCACATGAAAATAAGTGTTGTAAGCACATGAAAAAAATAAGGGTAAAGGATCGAGAAAGGCTTCCTGCGCAGAGAGGTAATGCAACGACTCCGCCGGGGTACTGACCAGGCTCGCTGGCAGCGGAGCAACGTTTGTGATTTCTTGAAGTGACTCCGTCGGGGTACTGTCCAGGCCTGCTGGCAGCGGAGCAACACCAGAAGCTTACTTTAAAAAACCTGAGAATAATAAACCCAGTGCCTTGCTCTTCACATCATCAATAAGCTACTGGCGTCTGTGAGCCTTCTCTTTGATGTGTTTCTGATTAGCGGGACTTAGTTGAGGCACAAGGATTAGGCATACCTGTAAAGGACCAAAGTAATACAAAGGGTACCCATGGAACCAGTTCAATATTCCCTTGCACCATTATCCAGACTCAGACTATTGTGGTGATATTGACAGAGATGCTGGATTCTACCAGTGGTTCGCCATTTGTTGTAGCCGCTACAACACCACCCAAAATTTTGGGTATATTTAAAATTTCGAGTTCCCCCTCTGCTCGCCTAGGCGTTAAAGTCTTTCACCTGACCTGTAGTCAACGACATCCCGCCGAACTATCCCCCAACCCCTCATGAGTTGTCTCATCACCATGACTTAAGTCGCTGCAATCATGCCATATGTGGGAAGGATCATCCAGCGTACGCCCGAACAATCTTGTCGCAGTCGCGCCAAGTGTTATGAGATTGCCATGCATACATTTGAATGGAAACCTTTTGTATATTAACAATTAAAGGCCCTCTCGCCGTGGGCAATTAAGCATGTTGTTTGATTTCCTTCTCTTAGGCTTGTTAGTCTTACATGTTTTGTCTGGGGCCACCATTATCAAAGAGTAATTGTGATGTCGTAATGTTTCACACAGGTTGACCCCACGGGTGACAAACTCCTCAGTCGTGTCATGACATCAAGGGAAGTAAAATTGGCCTCAACGACGAGGCCAAAGTTGTAGAACAGGGGAGGAGCAGGAGCAAACGATCAGTACTGTTAAAGGGAGGATAGTGTGATACATGTTGATCAGAGAGAACCTTCTATGTCACTGATGCAAAAGGCCTTCTTCACTAGTGCGCACCAGTTGCTTAAAAGCGCTCCGTTTGGAAATGTCCAGATCCTCCACCATACCATCTAAAGGGCGATGGGCGCACGCGAAGAAACATATTTCGCCACTTCGATGAGTCTAGTGTGAAGTATAGCCTGGTGAACAAAGCCTACGCAGAAGTTTTCTCCAGACACTGACAATCTCATTCGAGGCGTTCTCGTGCCGGGTAGCAGTGCGAAAGCATACGTGTTTATGTGGCAAGTCAACGACACGGTTCCAAATAAGTGAAAGCATTCTTTGAGAAGCAATCTTTGTTGAAGCTAGGCTACACAGTGGACACACACTCGATGAACCAAGGTTATGGTTTTGATTTTATATAATTAAAACAAGGAAAATAAAAATCACATGGTGTCAAATCATAGGAGATCGTGGATGAGAAATACGTGAAACCGTTGCAAAGTGGGCACACTTCCGATGGACCAAGGTGGCATTTTGAAACATTAGGACAAGGCGCAAACATATGGTTTTAAAGCCGTATAAGAGCACGGGTTAGAAACATATGAAAACTCATTACAATTGAAATCGAATATTTCTAGGATGGCGTTGATTTATAACGATCAAAGTCATGTTCAAAACATGGAATGAGATGTCATGACAAACCCATAGTGATATGTTGTAATGACTTTGATGCCTTAGAAAATTGGCGCAGACATGCACCGCCGCGTTACATGAAATTAAACGTTCGATGCCATGTGTTGGAAACATGGCGCAGACATGTATGGGCACGTGGCATCGAGCCAAAGGTTCGATAGTGGACAATGTACGTGGGAAACATGGCGCAAAACTACATGCACACGTTGCATGGAGTCAAACCTCCGATGGCACGTTTTGATTTACGTTAAAACATATGAGGGAGGTATATATACATAAGGTGGTCAATTCTACGATTAAAATGGCGAATTAGGACTATGTGAAAACACGTTGCGTGGAACCAACGTTCGAAGTCTACATTGCACGGAGCCAACGCAAATGTGTACACATGGTGGGTGGCTTTTCAACCAAGGCATGAAGCGCAGTGCTTGACAATCGGTAACCACGTAAAACCGCCAAGCAAAGAATACAAGGAACGTTCGAGCAGCTCAAATGTTTTATGCCAAAGTGTTAGTCCATGACAAAACTCGTGGAGCAGACGCACATATATAATAGTTAAAATTTTACATTCAAAGCATGGAGCCAAAGGTTCGAGGGCAGTTTTTCAAATCATGTTATATAATATTTAGTCAAACTTTGCGTTTAGAAGGTGGAGCACAACCACACAAATACGTTGCAAATGGGTGATGGTGCCGTTCTAATCCGTGGGTAGGTTTGTATGTGTGCGATCAACTCCACGTCAGAAACATAGCGCAGAACGCCATGGAGACATTGTAAATTGGTGAAAGTGTCCCACGTCAGATTTTTAGTCGTTGGAGCAAGCACATATGGCATTTACATTTTATGATTGAGCAGGTCACAGGGTCGTAGAGACAAAGCATTGCCCAAGGTTGCGACTTAGCCAGTTTGCGACCCAGCGACCCCTTCAAGTCGCACGTTAGTTCAGGTCGTAGGGTCGCAGAACGATCTGCCCATGGAGAGCTGCGACCCAAGAAATTCTCTGACCCAGCGACCCATCAGAAAATGCAAATTCATGCTATAATCGATCGCCCACGTGTTTCATTCACCGAAAAAGCTGCTGATGTGCCGCATGAAATGGACGAGCTACCCAATGCATGCTGCCATGCGCCAGCGATGATTGTGCTGCTATGCGCAGACAAGGGGGTGGAAATTCATTAAGGCTTGGGAGCAGGTATATGACAAGTGGTCAAAGCTACGTTTAGACGTGGAGCCAGACCTCATAAACAGGTCTACGATGGAAATGTACAAGTGGACGTGAACACAAAGGTTCTGATGGCGAAGTTTCATTCCATGCTAAACGTTGGAGACATGGCGCAGAACCAACAATGGACACGTTGCATGGAAACAAATGTCGATGGCAGGTATTCTTGCCGTAAAGGGGAAAAGTTGGCTAAAGATATCCATTTCCCACAAAATGCAGAAGGTTCAGGTGTGGCTCCATTTGACTGTTGGCTATGTTTGTGAGGGATCAAACAATGGCTTTACGTATTGAGAAACAACCGGAGAACGCAAGGGAAATTGTCGAAGTTTGTCATCTCATCCTCTGATTGAGAAAGGATATTATGCTGGTTTTCTTGGTCACCCAGGCCACCATTTACATTTCTCGTAGGTAAAAGGAGGGGTCTCTGTTCTTAACTTTCAAACCAGTTTTGGGCTCTTTCAAAGCACGTCGTTGAAAACACAACTTTTCAGCATAACCGTTAGTTTTGGCAGTGTGAAGTTACTCATCAGTCTTCCATGTTTCGTGTCACAATGCAAGTATACCCTCTAAAGTACGAAAGTCCCAAAGATTAAGTGAGGATTTAATTCACCTTTCTGATGGGATTGAAGATGCAGAAAGACACGATCCTTGGTTGAACCAAGCAATCTGACTCTTTTGTCTAAGCCTGCCAAGCACGATTTGGAAGTGCTTTGAAAACAAGTTATGTGAAAGTTCATGAAACCAAGTAAAATCTGAAATGGACATTTGTTGAGTTCATGGCTAGCTAGGGCGCTAGAGCATGTTTAACAGGCATCCAACGATGGCTAAATCTTTGCGAAGAGTTTTGGATCCCTTCCAAATTGTCCACAACTGTTAGAGGTCGCATGGAGTGATATCAAATATGTATTTTAATTACACCAGTTTTCAGCGATATATCATTCTATCCAACAGATTTTGATCATGGAATCCATTGGACCATTACCAGGCAGAAGGACGTCGTTTTAAGCTGGGCTTCTATGCATGGCAGATCTAAGGCGTTTTGCATCCATGGGCTGCCAGCGCACTTGGAAGGAAAGAGTGAAGATGTAGATAACAAAAGGATCATGTGTTGAAATGCGCGAAATCTGCATTTCAAACTTGGTCTACAACCATACTAATCTGGATTTACAACAGTTGAAGAGGCACAAAAATGGCCTACTCAAGCCATTCTCTCTGATGACAAAGTCTTGACCACACAGGGGTCTAAATTTATTGTTCTTCGCTCTTGCAAATTAATTAAAATGCCTTTAGCATTATTATTGTTTCAATCATAGAGATATGTGACCTACGTTATTTTATTGCAGGAAGAACCTTTCAGTCTGCACAAAGAGCTAGAGTTTTCCTCAGCAAACAAGGGGACCTTCTCAAAACAAGTCGCAGAGGTTGCCAGGTCGCTAAGTCGCACTCCCTGTCAAAAGCCCGATGGCGCGACCCAGCGACCTAGCGACTAGGTCGCAAGGTCACATAACCTGGGCAGGTCGCAGGTTGCACATTTTCCGAGGTCGCAGATCGCAGATCCAGGGAGGTCGTAGGTCGCACATTTACCTGGGTCGCGAGGTCGCAAATCCAAGGAGGTCGCAGGTTGCAAATATGCTGAGGTCGTAGGTCGCAAGTCTGTCGAGGTCGCAAGTCACATATTCGCTGAGGTCGCAGGTCGCACATTGCCCCGGGTCGCAAGTTGCAGAGGTCGCCAGGTCGCTAAGTCACATCCCTTGGTAAATGCATGACAGCGCGACCCAGCGACCCAGCGACTAGGTTGCTGGTCGCAACAACGGCTCAGGTCGCAGGTCATAGAAAAGACTGGGTCACAAGGAAGCCCAACCGTCGGGAAGTTGAAAAGTCAGGGACCCCAGATGGCAAGCTTTGCCCTATAAATACTTCCTTCGGGAACTTGTTATAGGATCTTTGGTTTGGGACTCGAGCTGAGTACATTGTATTACCAGTAGATTATACATTTAATGATGAATACAAGCATTTTGTAAAATCTCTTTGTGGATCTGGTGTTGTTCTATGTACGAGCACTCTTGAGTATTATATTTTCAGTTTCTAAAAATCTTTAGATTAAGGGAACTGTATCTTTAATTCAGTTCACAGTGACATAACAGTTTGCTGAGTATGTTAATGGTGGTTGAGTTATTTCACTTTCTTAGCGAATGTTGATGACTTTGTTTATCTGTGTTTTTGTTATCATTTAAAGCTTTTAGGAAGTGAAGGGTGTTCTCGCCATGAGGAACTGTTTCTTTCATGGTCAGAACAGCTTACAGGCATGAACCTAATGAAGTGTTGCTAACAACACTTCCTTCGGTCTTCATTCTCCTCTTGCTACTCATGGTGCTGCATGTACATTTAATGCATCAATCATATGTCTTGTATCAATTGATTAGGTGTGTACCCACTATTTTATAGAGTTTAAGTGAGACCCAAAGCAAAGGAGAAATCAGTGGTAGCCAGACCCACACCCGGACGGGATCCCTATTCCAAACGGTTCAAGGGGTCCCTAGACAGGACCTTTGCGGGGAGATCACTGCTGTTGGACGAGACTGATTTTCCCGTCAAACACCCTCCTGAATCCGGAGAGGGATCTCTCCAATAAGTGCAAAGATGGATTTATCTTTAAAGCTTTTGGGTAATGATATTAGGCTAGTTATGAAGTTCGAGGGTTTTTGTTTGTTTTGGATGGTTGAGCATGATTATTATTTGAGTGGAAAGTTCTAAATGGAAAGAGTTTCAAAGGTGTGAAGTTGCAAGCAATCAAAACAAAACAACATTACCGATGGAATGAGTAGCCTCATTGTTACCTACTTTTTGAAGTATCAAGAAAAACACCCGATTTTGAAAAAGTGGCGATGCAGAATCAAGAAAAAAAAAATTGAGCATGTTTTTGGCATTTTAAGTTTTTTTCATTTTGTTTTTTTTTTTTAATTAAATTTTTTTTTAAGTGATGTTTTTTATGTCGATTTTGAATAGTGGTGGTGTATCATCACCAACGATTTTTTATAGGATTGATTTTGACACTATAGATTTTCTAATGTCTTCTTCTTCTGTGAGATGTTTATTTTTAAGTGCATTTATGTACTTGTGTTTTAAAAATAAAATAAAAAAATATTTTTTTTTAAAATAAAAACTTGTAATGATATCTTCACTTTTTCACATAGATAAAAGATGGAAAAAGGGTCAATATTATAAAGTTTATATTTTCTACATGTTTATGTATTGTTAAATAATTTTTCAATGCACATCAAAAAATTGTCGCTAAAAAACCAATATTTTGAACCATATGACAAAAAAATAAAATTTTTCAATATAAATACAATGCAAAAAATACACTTTTACAGACTTTTTGTTGGAAAAAACATGTTAAATAAACTAATTTTTTGGGAGAATATTAACAAAAAAACTTAAGAAAATAACATTTTTATTGAATTTTATGTCAAAAAATAATAGCAATCACATGTTTTTTGCAAAAAATAAGGGTTGTTCTCATAAAATATCAAATTCTAAACATTACAAGTAAAACTGATTAATAGTTCTCAAAAATAAGCTTTGTTTGCAAGCATAACTTAAACATCATCAACAATATCAACTAATACATCTTCAACATCATCTAGAATAGCATTGATGGCTTCTTCCATAACATTTTCTTCTTCATTTTGATCATTGCTGTCTTCTAATGGATCTTTCATGTCAGCAAATCTTCCAAAGTGTCCCTTTCCAATCATTCCATATAATCGTGGTTGAGGTTCCTTTGCTTTTTTTACCACACGTGATTCATTAAAATCTCCTTTCCTCAAACAAACTTCTTGCTTCACATCTGGAAGGAATTTAAGAGCGTTAATTCTTTGTTGAATAAATTTGCATTGAACTGGGTCTTTCTCAATGGCAATGCAATTTCTTTCTTTTAGTAGGCAACATGCTAGTGTTGTACCTAATCATCAAGCACAAAAAAAATAAGTAATAAAATTAGTATGGAGACATAAAAAGTAAAAAAGACAATATTTAAATTTAAATTTGTATAATAAAACTTACCTGAACCTGAGAATAAATTCAAAACCCATTCTCCTTCATTTGAACATAGATCTATAAGATAGTTAATCAATGCTTGTGGTTTTTGATAAATGTTAACTATATCTCCTTTTGCATCTTTATCCTCATATGTTAGTTTTCTTACAAATGCATCATAAACCAATACTTGACTATGACTCTTCCCATCTACTCGATTCATAATAATATGCTTATAGCTATCGTCTTTTGTCCAACATTCAACATGGATGAACTCACAATAATTTATAATAGGCTGATCTTCGGAAGAAACAATATTTGACTTTTGCCTGTAACATAACATAGTAAAATTTCAATTAAATTTTACATGAATAAAAAAATTTAGGAGGAATCAAACATACAATTTCAAAGTCTTACCATGTAAGTTGCATCCTTGAGTTTGCTTTACCCTTGAAGCTTGTTAATAACATTGGAAACTGTGTGTCTAAATGAAATGTCACAAATCGCCAAAGTGGTGATGTTGTCACTTCTTGAAAACCCGTAACCAATTTACTAAAAGCTTGATAAGTATATGGTTCTCTATCATATTCAATGTCTGGGAAATTGAAACCATGAGGAATATCTACAATAACTAGGCCATATTCCCTTTTAGGTATTAGTGATGCAATGTCTTCACAGTCACCTTGTATTATTTGATATTGGACACCGTCGAGCCCATTCCAAATGTAATGATTAAGAGTAGGATCAAGTTCAACATTCATAAGACGCTTCCTTCTCATGTTCTCCATCTTAATTTTTTCAATAAAGCTTTTGAAAGTATTTGGTACTCCATTTCCATCCTTCTTTGACATCTTTAATGATATATATATATATATATATATATATATATATATATATATAAAAGTAATAAAATAAAAATAGTTTAAATATGAATAAAATGAATTTATAAATCAACATACCTTATTGAATGAAATATAAAACTCTTTTAGTGTTGATGTAGAACTTGCTTCTGGGTAGTTGCGTACAACATCATCCCAACTGTCTTCATTCAACATTTTAACCATGTGTTCTTGTATTTTCATAAAAAATTTCTAACTGAATAAATCAAGTTAAAAACGTTAATATATTGACATGTATAACAAATTCTACCAACATCATTATGTTTTATTTAAAAGAAAATTATAATGAAAGAAATAATTCAAGAAACTTACTTTTGAAATTCTGCACACATTTCTTCCATTGATAGTTCACCCGACTTCACACGGGCTAATACTGATTTGACTAATTTATCATCCTTCACACCTTGCATTGTTCTCCAAGGTGTAATAGTCATATCCTCTGGAAGCTGCTTCATTTCAGGACCCCCCTTACTATTGGTACATATTGTGGGTTTACTCTTTCTAACTTTCTGATTTTTTATGGAAATATTCTCCCATCGATCAAAAATCTCATCAATCAAATCCCATACCTCCCCAGTTCTAAATGCCAACTGAAAAATGTTATCTGTGCCTCTGAAGAGATTTGTATTCAATTTTCCATCTTTTGCTTTT
>JAXQQM020090557.1:0-37786 GCA_034641835.2 Pinus albicaulis | reverse complement strand
CTGTTTCGGGGATTTAACACCCTAGAGGTTGGTTGGGATTCAACCTCCACAGAGCAGGGGCGTACTACTTAACAGAGACTCACACGATCATGCACATTCATAAAAACAAAATAGAGCAGAATGAGAGGTTTACCCGTTGGTCCTACGTTTGAAGTAGATCCACGTGGAGTTCAAACTCCCTGCAACCGTCCTTCCTCCTTAACCTGAAATACAAGAAGAAACCAGCACAAAGGACAAGTTGTACAGGATATTTCTACTCTATATGTTAGTGAGATTCATATAAAACATTAAATAAATCATAATGAATGCTTGTATAACAAATATTATTCATACATTAAAGCATACACTAACACGTTTATTTCGGGAACATCATGATACTTCTGTATTATAAAATAGTACGTACAAAAGTAAGTGGAGAGATCACTTGATCCTTCCAAGGCCTTCGCAGACCGTCGTCCGGATCCGTCCAGCCCTTGCCTCGCTAAGACTCCTTCCAAACAGGTGCATACGAGATAACATATAAAGGGATGTGTATCTCAAGGAAACAAGGGTTTCCTGAAATGAACTGGGAAAGTGCAGGAGGCACGGGGAATCAGACTTGGATAGGGAACCAACAGAGTATAATAATAATAATTCTCTCTCTCCCTTAGGCCACATAAATATGAGGTCTTTTTATAGTCCCTCCAAGTAGTTTCAGCAGTTGGAAACAGTTGGCCACGGGCTGGGGTAGTTGAACTACCTGAGTAACCATCAACCCAGCGCTAAATTAGGGATTTTTATATATTTTTTAATCATTAAAATGGCATACGCGGAAAAGTCTAGCTGTACTCGCGTATACACGCGGAAAAACACGGGCATAGTCGCGTATGAAGGATTTTCCACTGTTTTTAAGTGAATTTGTCCAAGTCTGGAGGAATGGGTGCCCATAAAGCCATGTAGCAATCATGAATCATGTCAAGGTGAGAAATGATGCTATAACAGATGCCCCCTAATATATGAGGTCAGAAGGGGTACATGATGGCCAAAATGTATTATGCACATAGAAAGAACTTCGCAAGGACAAGAGAGGACTTCACCAGATTTCAGCCTGCCAAAAACCAATGAAAGAAATCAGAGAGTCAACACATGCCGAGGCGGGCATACCCATGCTCAGTCAAAAATACATCATATATATAGAAAGTACTGAAATAGATCCAACATGTATACAAGTATATAATCAACCAGCAGAATCATCCAGGTGGGTCTGTAATACAACCGTATCAATGTCCAAGTATCACATATAGAAAGCTGATCAAAGATAGTGCAACTGGATGTCTGATCAAGTAACTGAATCTCCAAGTACCGGATCATAAGAGGCGGATCAAACGGTACAATCACGTAACTCGGGGATCAACATATAAGATGCTGCTGTGCTGAACTGCAACATATAAGGGTGGACGGCAACACTGGCAGAAACTGAGAGAACTGTCAACAGTGAACCGAGAAATGCTGATGCAACCCGAGGTCTTCACCGATCACAACGGCACAATTCTACACACCGGGAATAAATGAGCTGAAGTCGACCATGTGAGAAATCGTTGGATTACCGGGCAATGATGTTTCCCGTTAACCAACGTGAGACAACCCACCGATAATGATAATGAGTGTCAAGGTGCCCCAGTACAATCTGACAAGTGTGAATGAATGAGTTGAAGTCAAACACTTGAAAGAATCTACCAATCAGGAGGCAATAATGAATCCCCACTGTCGATAGCGAAGAGTCTGCCACTGATGACTGCAAACCCTAAGGTACTGACAAAAAGACTCTAGATCTTGTTCCCAGAGCAATGAGTCGGAGTCGATGGGAAAAGATCTGCCGGAAGGAAGGCATTAAGGCATCCCACATCAGTCCAGCGCGAGTGTAACCCGCAGGCCAAGATTTGGAAGGAATCGGACGAAGGAGAGTGATGGAACCAAAACCGAAGTACGTTTCCGACGTGCACAAGATGAAGCTAGCGCACGGAAGAAACCCTCTGAACCAACCAATAATGAAAGTTGACACAGAGGCGAGAAATCCACCGATAGGGTCAAATGGAAATCCAGGTACTGCACGAATCCCAAGTGTGATAATGTGTGCTGACGTCGAACACAGGGGAAACCACTCAGTCAAAGACCCATGATGATGATCAAATGCCGAGCACGAGGTCACCTATCAATGATGGAAATAGGCCCAAGGTGCGGCTCTAGGCTTGCTCTCAGAGCAATGTGTCGTAGTCGATAAGAGACAAACCCGCCGGCAAGAAGTCAATGGGGACCTTCTCAAACCAGCACGAGTAGAAGATCAAAACATCTGATGTGATAGAACATGATACTGACAAGACCGGGAAGGCCGACTGAATAATGAGTCAAGAGACACCACAGAATGGCCGACTCAGGCTAAACTTCCCTTGAACAAAAGCACGACTCTGTGATGACCATGGCAGTAAAAGTGATACTGTATAAGTCTGTCCTGCAGAGGCAAAACAAACTCTCCATATGATTGGAAGAGATAACCAACCGGGGGAGAACTGACAAGTGAAACATGGTAAAGGCTGAACCTAGGTCAAAACTAGAACCATCCCAAATGAAGGAAATATATATAAGTATATGTGCTTTGTTCAAGGGCGACAAACTGACTCTGTACTGCCATCAAAATAATGAAGATACATCCCGTTCCCGCTCTTTTTGTCATATTTGATCTTTTTGTCTTTTTCATAATAAGCCTGAAAAAGAATAAAAGAATGCTATGGTACAATGGATAGAACGAGTATCAAGAAAGCAGATGCACTAGTTCCTGGGATTGGAACAATCCTATGCTCAATGCAAGGTGGCGAAAACTGGTCAGTGATACTCAGAGGAACGTTCCATCCATGGGTATAAAGGTGTCAAGTCGTGATCGCTAAGTGCATGCAATGGTTAACTTGTACAGAAAGTCAAGGTCAAAAGTTGGCTTAAACATCGAGTCCAAATGAAGCCGGCTAAAGGCCAGGATAAACAAGTAGCCAATATGCAATGCAGTAATACAACTTAATGACACCAGGGAGCCTCTAGGGAATAAGCCAGAAAAATGATAAGTGAAGAAGAAGAAGAATGAAGCTTCAACACAAAAGACATGGCGGGACTAAAGAGGACTCCCGAGCCTACATAAAAAGCAGCATGGGCAACAAGTGATAGCGAGGAACTAACTAGGAAGCCCATGTAAAGGAAGGCTCTACCATCAAGTCATGATTAAAAAATCGGCGAGTGAAATGGGTGTAATGCTCATGACCTGATGGGATCGACTCTAAGGCAAGAGATCAGTATGGAGGCTAGAATGCAAGATGCAACGGAAAGTGATTCCCTAACCTATATGCCAGTGAAGATCATATACCTGCCGTGAAGAGTCTGAAATCATGGATCAAAAACCGGGAAAAGTCTCGAAATCGTCAAAATGTACCTGAAACATACCAAACTAGGCACTTCCAAGCAATCAAGTTATACAGCATAAGACAGATCGAAAAAATAAGCATAAGGAAATTTTTGCAAAAATTTTCAATTTTTAGCCATAAATACACAAATTACCTCTCAATTGGTTCATTATTGCATAGCTGATTTGGAAAAAGAGCTCTGGAGCTAAAAACTTGTTTCATCAAATCAGGAACAACCGACCGTCGGAATTCAGCGAAACTTCAGGTAGGCTCCTTATTCATCCTGTTTAATCATTTTGTCCGTTTAAAAATTAAAATTAAGTGAATTTTTGCCTAGAAACCCTTCTTAAAAAATGCGTATCTGCGCATACGCGGGTTCAATGAAGTGGAGCCGCGTATACATGCGACTGTGCACAGGAAAAGTCGCGTATGCGCAGGTCCATAACTCAAAAAGAAGTATCTAATGCAAATTTTAATGAAAATTTTCAGGATGACTATCTCTTGGAGGGAACGTGAGCACAGCGCAATAGACCAAGAGGTCATGCAGGATCGCGCAGCACAAAATGTCCTCCGAAACTGTGGATTATTCAAATTTTTCAAAATGCCCAATATGAAAAGTAATGTGAGATTGCTTGAAATGCTTGTAAATTATTGGGAACCGGATCAGGATTGCTTCATCATTGATCAAATGCCACTACGCATAGAAGTGGAAGATATATACTTCATCACTGGACTCTCCAGGAGGGGAGACCCAGTGGATCTGCACGGAAAGCCCCTGGGAGGGTTAACCGTGGAGGACTATGTCCAAATCTATTGTGTAGAAAATTCCAAGAAAGTTGGCACACAGATTGCAATCAGAGATATCAGGGACTTGCACATAAAGATCCTCCTATTCACCATCGGCAGAGTGGCAGGATCTGCCTCACTGCATCAGGCGTCCAGGACGCACATGAGCATAGCCGTAGAGTGCTTAATTCATGTGTATGATTGGTGCACTGCCCTGCTACAAAACATGAAACAACAACTGACCTCCATTCGCCAAACAAAAACAAAACACTTTGGCTATGGAACCATTTTGACTACATTCTTCTTCGAGAGAGTTCCAGCTTTGAGACCCAGAGTCATCTCGACTATCAGCAGCCCGCGGGACCCAAGAATCGCCCGTTGGGCAGACATGATGAAGAGACTGGGGGGCAGCGAGGTACCCCGAACCACCTGGGACGATGAGTTCTTCTTATGGTGGAGAGAACAAATCATCGCAGTGGATGACTATCCCTATGCCGGGATGGATTTTCGAGGAGATCCAGATCTAGTACTTCCACCCGGTGCAGCATGGGGAGCAGTCGGTAAGTTTTTTCAAAAATTTTAACTTATATGATTTTTTGGATTTTTCAAATATATATGAAAATGAAAAACAAACATGTTTTTGGATTGGATTCATAATTACTGACGATTAAAAATGATCATGTTTCAGATGTTGGACCAGTTCGTCCTGAGGGCCTAGCACGTCACAAACGCCGCAGAGGTGAGGCAGAGACAGCGGATTCTGACAGGACCCTCCAGGCCGTACAGAGAAACTTGGAGGGACTGACCCGCCAAATCCCTCTGGCTGCTGTGGAGGACTTGCCAGAAGCCGTCCAGAGACGGGTTGTAGGAGTACCCCGGGACTGGGTTAGACTGTTCCACCGTGTGGCCACTGCAGTGATGTTCTATAGGAACTCTGGGCAGGGTCCTCAGGAGTAGACAGATTTTACATATTAGATGACTGTATATTTTTTGAGACTGAACATGATGGGGCATAAGCCCAAGTTTTGTACGGCATTGATGGATCCAAAGTTTTGTAAAGTTTTTTGACATACCGATGATATATATACAACGATATTTGATGTGATGTGATAAATGTATCAAATGTATGATGTTTTTGATGATTAGAAATTATTGTATTGAATGATTAATATGCCAATCTAAAGCTTGATTAGCCAATGAGTCAGCAAACCAATTGTCAGCTCGAGGAATATGAATGAATGTTAAAAATTGAAATGACCTTTGTAACAAACGTACCCTCAAGAACAATCGTAATAAAACTGGATCTCGTACCCGATAAGTGTTGTTCAACTGCGACACCACCAGCTGGGAGTCCAAGAAAACTACCAACGAATCAACACCCAAAGATATTTCCTCCGAGAGTAGATGAATGACTGCAGTGTATTCTGCTACGTTATTGGAAGCAGGACCAATGCAGACCCCTCTTGATACCAACAGCTGACCGGAAGGATAGTGAAGAACCCAAGCCGCGGAAGCTAAGTTCCGGGTGTGTCTACTAGCACCATCGGCGAAACCAAAATGACTCATGACATCAACACAACCTGCCAAAGCAGATCAAGAACATCACCATCTCATCAAAAATCGAAAATCAAACAGATATGTACAAGACAAAAAACTACTATATACAAAGCAAAATGCCAGGCCAAATCCTAGGCATAATACTTCTTCAAATAGAGCCCATTTCGGGGCTCCGGCAACTCATTCCCTTCAAAGTCAACCAAGGTATACGCTCCTTTCTTAAGGACCTTTTTGACGATATAGGGGCCATACCACATCGATTTAAACTTTCCTGCCCCCAAGGCATCTTTTTCTTGGGCATAGACCAAAACAAGGTCACCTTCGGAAAAGACCCTAGGCTTAACCGCCTTATCATACTGGACTTTGACTCGGTTTTTATGCGCTTCGTTCAACGTGGCGGCATCTCGACGCTGCTCATCAAGATGTTCCAGATGAAGAAGCCGCTCTGCCAGACTAGAAGTGTCAGGAAGAAGCTCAACAGCCAGTTTAAGGGAAGGAATCTCGCATTCAATGGGAAATACGTATTCCACCCCGTGGACTAACTGAAACGGAGTAAAGCCAGTTGCAGTTTTAACTGACGTCCTGTATGCCTGTAGTGGGCAGAGGATGAGTACAATGTGCCATTGGACGAGGCTGGTCAATCGTCCGTTGAAGAGAATTTGTCTCTTCGCTGACTTATTCATTTATTTCTGACACCTGGCCATTGGCCCGAGGATAATATGGAGATGAATGCTCCTGCCGGAAACCCAATTTAAGAGCCAACTCAGCCATCATACTGTTCTGAAAGTGACTGCCATGGTCAGTGACAATCTCTCTAGGTATACCGAAACGAGCAATAACTTGGTTGAAGAAGAAAAGAGCTGCAGTCTCACCATTGTTCCCAAAAGTAGGCATAGCTTCGACCCACTTCGTAAAGTAGTCTACCGCTACGATAATGTACTTGTGACCTTTTGCCGAAGGCGGGTTACAAGTAGTATAATCCATACCCCACTTTGTAAAGGGTCCGACAGTAACGACTGGAAAAAGCGGAGCTGGATGAGCGCGCATTTTTCGAGTATACACTTGACAAGGATGACACTTCTTTACCGATTCAATACAATCTTTGAAAATCGAGGGCCAGAAGTAGCCAGCACGCAAAATCTTTTGGGCTGTAGCAAGCCCCGATAAATGACCCCCACAAGCTCCACCGTGAGAATCATTGAGCACAGCCTCAGCTTCTTCGAAAGTTAAGCAGCGTCTTAGGATTGAATCAACCCCTCGACGGTACAAAGCATCACCAATAATCAGATAACTTTTGGCTAAGTGACGCAGCTTACGACGCTCATCTTTCGAAAAAGAAGAGGGAAACTTTGCAGTCTGGAGATACACGATGATATCCCCATACCAAGGATCTTGTGGAGAGATCAAAAACAAGTGTTCGTCCGGAAAGGACTCATCATAGATCATCTCCTCTCCACAAGGCAACTCGGAGATTAATTCCGCAAAGACTAATGACTTCTTGGATTTGGCAGACATGAACTCTAGATCAAATTCTTGTAATATCACAATCCATCTATTATATTTGCCCCCAATCACTCGCCTGCTGAGGACAAACTGAAATGGATTGGTAGCTGCCAAGACATAAGTTTTGTGAAGAATGATATAATGCCGGAGTCGCTGCACAGCATGAACTGCTGCTAAGGCTAATTTTTCTATCGGGGTGTATCGCAGTTCAGGTCCTACCAGTCCTCGACTAAGGTAGTAAATAACATGCTCAGCCAGAGCATCATCCTCCTGAACCAGAACCATACCAATGGTAGATTCTGCTGTAGCCAGATACAAAAAAAAATCTCTGCTATAATCGGGTGGACTCAGTAAAGGAGCAGAGGTCAATGCCTTTTTCAAGGCATCGAATGATCGTTGAGCGTAGTCATCCCAAAGAAAAGGAACTCCTTTCTTCAACAATCTCATATATCCCTTTGTAATCTCAGCATAGTTAACGATAAACCTCCGAAGAAAATTAGACTTCCCTTGGAGACTTTGAAGTTGACGGATTGAAGACGGGGGAGGCAACCGAAGTATTGCCTCAACCTTGAAGGGATCTACCCTTATCCCTTCCCTAGACACGATAAATCCCAACAGCCGACCGGATGTTACCGCGAAAACGCACTTTTTCGGATTCAAACGAATTTTATAAAAACGGCATCTTTCAAATACTTGCCGGAGGTGACCTGGATGATCCATCCTCTTTCGAGAATGAGCAGCTAGATCATCTAAGTATGCCTCGATGATTTTCTTGATGTCGTGGAAGGCATAAGACATGGCCCGCTGAAAGGTAGCTCCAACATTTTTAAGACCAAAAGGCATTTTCTTATATGCAAACGTACCCCAGGGACAAATAAATGCGGTCTTATGTTGATCTTCTGGACGGATAGTAATTTGATTGTAACCAGAAAAACCGTCCATGAAGGAAAAAATTTCGTTACCGGCACACTCATCAATAATCTGATCAATGAAGGGTGTGGGGTAATTATCTTTAGGACATGCCTTATTCAGGTCTCTGAAATCGATGCACACTCGAATTGTTCCTTGCTTTTTATCAACAGGAACGGGGTTTGAAACCCATTCAGTCAGAGGAACTGGGAAAATGAATCCCGCCTTTAGCAGCTTTTCAACTTCAGCTTTGATAGCTGCTGCCTTCCTAGGATTAACCGGACGAAGTTTTTGCCTGACCGGCTTAGCGTTTTCATACGTCTTGATCTCATGCTGGACGATAGATGGGTCTATGCCAGGCATTTCTTCATAAGACCAAGCAAAAACATCCCTATACTCTTTGAAGAGCTCGGTATAGATTTGAACCTCTTCATGGGAACATTCAGCTCCAATGAAAACGTTCTCGATAATGTTGGGATTCCTGGAGATGTTCACCGGGATAGTAGGAGAGATCACAGCCATGTTCCCTTCAGCATAAACCTGTGCTGGTGCTAAGGGGTTCAAGACTGGGTGAACAGGTCCAGGAGACTGAGGACTTGGAAAACTAGCTTCGACTTCGCTCAAGTCAGGTAGGAAGTAAGACCGATGATGCAAGTCATCCCACTGTCTCTCTATACCTGTCATTGCTTCCAGGATGGCCTCTTCAGATGGAAGAGTAGTATCTAGACAATCCTGGGCAGAAGAAGAAGTAAGCGTCCAAGCCGGAGCCACATCACCATCCAACTCTTCCGGCGAAAGAGGAGCTGGATTAGTCTCTGCAGTGTCAACAACAGACTGATATGCAATCTCAGCTGCAGAAATCGGGAATGCCATTCCACCCACTTGCCCTTCCTCCAAAGTGGCGGTTGGGGAAGGTAAGGTCCAAGGGTCCGAAAAATAATGAGTTTGAAAGAACTCTCTTCGAAGGGGAGCCTTGGAGGATGAAATAGCATTGATAGACACCTTAGGAGGAGGAAGATCAAAAGATCCCATCAGGGAAGAATACATTCCAACTCCCAGATTCTCGATAGGTGCCTTAGTATTGTCCAACTTAGGAACAGATGAGTCAGGAGGCGCATCCAGGTCTGCAGGAGGACAGTCCAGTTGATCCACCGTAACTATCCTCCCTTCGTGGGGGAAACATACTATCCGAAATAGTGAGGATGCAATAGCATCCATATCATATATCCAGTTCCTCCCCAACAGAAGGTTGTAGTCCAAGGCTGCATCTACTACCTCAACCTCTATGTTAACGGTTTTGCCCCCAACACAAGTGGGCAAAGCCGGGACAATACCATGGGGCCTATGAGAATGGCCATCGAATGCAGTAAGAATAGTGCTAGATGGAACAGCTTTGGGAGATCTTAGTGTCTTCCAGCATGCGAGAGACATCACGCAAGTAGAAGCACCCTCATCAACGACCGTGCGAAAGATATTAGTCTTCCGATACGATGATTTAATATGGAAGGCCATATGATGAGGAAGTCTCTTCTTAAAATTCTTCATATCAAAGGTAATCAGAAGAGACTTTTTCGGATCTATAGCTCCAATGGCAGTGAGCAAAGCACTGCGCTGAGCCGGACAAGACTGGAGTACCTCTAAAGCTGACATAGCACAAGGACTCTGCGCCAGATCTTCTACAATCGAGTAGTTCTGGGCAGCCCTCATGTTCGAATTAATCGTTGACCGCTTAGAGGATGCCTTCGGTATCCGAGGCATAGACTCGACAGTTGGCTTCGTGATATGAAGCGGCTCAGTAGCATCAGGAACTTCCTTAGCTTTCGAAGATTCCTCTCCGCCATAATCACTGGATCTCGTAGCGACATCCACGTGAGCACTCATCATAAAGATATTCGATGGAATTTCCCCTTCCTGAGGACCTCCAGAGGAAGCCCCAGGATTTTGGTTCGCGCCAGCAATTAATTGCTACCCTTGGGGAAAAGGGTTTGTTAGCACAGCCTGGGAACTAGAGGAACCCTGCTGAGATAACAGGCGCTGAGCATCCTGAATTTTCGGGCAAAGGTGTGTTAGATGGTCTCCAGCACAAAGCTTGCACGGAAACTTCACTTTCTTTTTCTCCTTTTGCCCTTCACCAACATGCTCGTTGGTTTTATTTGCATTGCCCTTCCCATCCTTGCCCTTCTTCTTGTTATTACGTCCCTTCTTCTTCCCATCGGACTGTTGATTTCCTTTGGGTTCAGAAGATTGGACAGCATTAATGGACAAAGACTGGGAAGGTGAAGAATCAGCAGGCACAGCCTGACTAGAAGGAGCAGATTGTAAAGACAACTGCTGTAATTGAGAAAGCAGGCTGGCTGCACTACTACCGACCGATCCGACAAGTCCGTCACCATGCGGACCAGGTTTGGGTTTCGATAGATCCAATTTGGAGCGAGGAGCATTAGGCAAATACTTGTAAAGCATGCCAGACTGAGAATAGATCAACTCTAACTGCTAGGCCCTAAAGATGGCCTGCTCCTCAGAATATACCCCTGACACTGCATTAATGGACAAAGGCTGGGAAGGTGATGAATCAGCAGGCACAGCCTGACCAGAAGGAGCAGATTGTAAAGACAACTGCTACAATTGAGAAAGCAGGCTGGCTGCACTACTACTGACCGATCCGACAATTCCGTCACCATGCGGACCAGGTTTGGGTTTCGATAGATCCAATTTGGAGCGAGGAGCATTAAGCAAATACTTGTAAAGCATGCCAGACTGAGAATAAATCAATTCTAACTGCTGGGCCCTAAAGATGGCCTGCTCCTCAGAATATACCCCTGACATGGATACATCCTTTGAAATATCTGACTGAAGCGATTTCAAAAACCACTCGAGAAGGAACTCACTTGGAATATGGGCTTTGATAAGCCTCTTCCTTCTCCTCCATTCCTGAATATGATCAGAAATATTGATTTGCCTCATCTGGCAAAAAAAGCCAGGGGTTCGGTCCCGGCCTCATATACGGCAGACAGCTGAAATGGTTAAGAAAAGTGACAACCAGTTCTCCAAATGTGGCGAAACTGCCCCCAGTGAGCTCTATATACCATTTTGCTGCATTCCCAGTTAAGGTGCGCTGGAATAATCTCAATCTAATCGAGTCATCGATCAGAGAGTTCGATGAGCACCATAAGTGGAATGTGGTGACGTGGTCCGCCGGATCTTCACCATTCTTACCTTCAAACTTAGGAATGTCTGAAGGAAGTTGGGTTGGAACCGGAGGCCACCCCGGACTATACCGAATCGGGTCATTAGTTAACTTCGCCCAGAGTACGCTTGGATTTAACGTTGCAGAGAGAAATGGTAATCGCGGCGGAGCACGAAAATTCCATCCTTGATGGGATGGATTCCCAACATTCTGAAATATGCTTTAGTTTGATGAGGCCTCCCATAGCAAAAAGGACATTAGAAAACGGAGAAGAACCTCCTCCCCACGCCGAGTTACCATAACAGACTCAGTTCCCCCGAAGTATTCGGGCGAAGAAGCCCCTGATAGGGGTTCCACGCATTAGATAGAGGAGAAAAAGACTGATAAGCACTCGATGCAGGGAAGGAAGCATTCCCTTGATGACTCGCGAGGAACTGATTCCCTGCCCCCGACGTTGCAAACATAGGATTCCATCCCATAAAAGCGGTCGAACTTGGTCCCTGAGCCCAAGGGTTGAAACTCTGGGTCTGGAACATGAAAGGAAACGACCCTAAAGAAGGATTGGGACTAGGAATATGCCCAGTCCCAAAGGGGAACCCTTGAAACGAAGCCGATCCACTAGCCATGTTGGACATGGGCGTAGATCCTGCTGAAGCTGCGGAAAAGGAAAAAGAGGGATTCCCACTAGAGGGCATCCCTGAACAGAAGGGACCAGAATGAGAAGCATGTGCTTGGGTGAAACCAGAGCCAAACACAGCAGCACTAGAAGCAATCGAAGATGAAGCAATAGTGCCCCCTGCTTCAACAGAAGCAGGAGTCTGAATGCCTGCAGCACTCACGGTAGAAGCCGCGTTCCCGGTCGTGGCCATCGAAAGATAAGAATGATACGGAAGATCCGGCGGTCTCTCCGACTCCGGTCCGATGTACTGAACAACGAATGGATAATCAGGAGGAAGAGGAGATGGACTGTGGCTGCAGGCTCGGTATATCTTCTATGCGAAAATCTTCCTCACGAGGAAACCGGTTCCGAGAGGAGCGGAACGCTCCTCTGAGAATCTGAGCATTTCTCGGAATCTAAGGGAAACGAAACCTTCGGACCTAAGTGGAGGATCTCTCTCCACGGCGTCGGAATCTCCTACGGTGAAAACCACCTGCTAGATCGCTCCTACGCCTTCGAAGAAGGCTACACTCTCGGGAGATAACCCGGACTCTCCTCGAACGTCGGCTTAAAATAGGCCACTTTTACGGTTGTTATATTAGACTCAAGAAAAGTGAAAAGCTAGGCAAGCTAGGAGCAAAAGAGCACACACTAAAATCAAAAACACGAGAAACGGCAAGCAAACAGCCTCCAAGTATTTCCGCTCGAATTTGGTACGGGGACCGGACACCAAAATACAGGAAAGCGAAATATAGGACCTCCCGAAAGCAGTCTGGGATGATTAGGGCCCAGAACAACTAGCGAAGGTATCAGAAACAGTTACGCCAACCTCCTAACGACAGCCTTTTCCAGCTCAAGCACCCAAGCTTCACAAGGGCACCCCCCAGAAGTGCTTCTGAAAGTGATGCGACGTCTACCTCAGGTACCACGGGTATTCCCCCCCGCAGTCACCTGTGTGGAACCTAGGAGTGGAAACTATGGGCACCAATTCGTATCAGAAACCGAGCGGAACGGTCTTGAGGTCAGATTCAACTAATTGGAGGGGGGGTATCCCTCTTCTCAACCTTCACTTCCCCTCGCGCTTGACTCTTTGGTGGAGAGCTTTCCTGGTCCACCTAACGGAGTTGGATTTCGCTCAATTAATCAACTTCTATGTTTTGTTTGAGCGGCCTTGGAGAGTTAACTCTCCACTCACCTAATCCAAGGCCCTACAACCTAGCTAGTTGGTGATTGACACTTAGTAAAACTTGCTAGTTGATTTTAGATTAAAAATAGCTTATTTTTAAGGGTTGTTGTATTAAGTCACAAGGATATGGAGTTGAAACCAATGATGTTCTGACGCAAAAGAAATTAATAAAAACCTGACTACATGCATATGCAGTTCTTTGTCTTTCGATGAAGAGCAATTTCTACATAAGTTCTACGAGACTAAAAAAAAATGTATTTTTCTTTTCGAATTACAAACTCACACTCTCAAAAACTAAGAAGCTAACTAAATGATTCAATGCACCTAATGCAAATGACCACTAGCATGTAAATTCTAAGATGCAAAAAGTCCCTTGAAACAAGGCGAAATTTCCCAAAAGGCTCCTTCAATTTCAACTCATCTTTTGATGTCCAGAAAGCTAATTCTTGAAAAAACAAGAACTCTTACTATAAGACACCAAAATACTCAACAAGAAGAAGAAGAAATCAAAAGACAACCTCTCCTCAAAATCAAGTTGAAAACTAGAAGCAAGAAACTCCACTTAAAGTTCCAAAAGATATGACCAAACGAAAATGAAAAGGCAATGACAAAAACAAAAACAAAAAGCAATGTTTTTTGAGTTTTTGATATGCAAAAACAAAAAGCAAAACAAATGTTTTTTGGGCTTTTTCGTTTTATAAAACAAGAGCTTCAAGAAAACCAAGAACAACTATCCCAATCCAAGCCAAAACGAGACCGAATTTTAAGCATAAACTTCAACTATGCCCCCAAACCTTATAAGGCTAATGATAGCAAGATCAATAAGAGCAACGGAAGACCAAAACTCAATCAAACAGCTTAGAGAAATAGTGCAAACTCGTTGCAAGACAAGATTCCAAAGAAACAAGAAAAGTTCTCCGAAAATTGCAACAAAACCCTAGCCTATGAAACTCAAGAAAACCAATCGAAAACAAAGCAAAAAACGCAATGCAAAGCACAACACAAAGAACGAGGACGAGTCGGTGGCTTGACTCATTACGGTAAATCGAACAGCCAAGAACGCTCGAAGCGATCTTGGAACTCAATCCGGAGGTGCCAGCACCAGCACAAGAACACTTCGCCAAAAAAGATCAGTTTCGGACAAACGAAAAGAGAACCAAGACTTAAAACCACTCTTGTCACACTCCGGTAAGTCGGGGCTATAACGGTCTGGGCCTCCACGGCCCGGAAAAGACCAAAAACACCAGAATCTTGAAATTTCAAATTCAGCCTAGGTATACGCGACCTTGCAGTTATGCAACAGGCGTGTATACGCGTCTGTGTTGAGGGAAAACCGCGTGTACGCGGTTCCTTCTACATTATACACAAACTCGCGGGTATACGCATTGTGCACAAACAAAGCTGGCATTGTACAAAGAAAGAATAATGAAAAATAAAAAGTACAAGCACGGGAAAGGTATCAAAGCTTCAAGCTAAGTATAAAAGCAAAGGCTGAATTTGTAAAAGACGGAGAAAAAAGCCAATGGTAACCTGCAAATAGCTGGAAACAACCCAACGAGGAGAATCACAAAAATGTGATCCCCCGGCGGGAGTCGCCGATTCTGTTTCGGGGAAATAACACCCTGGGGTTGGTTGGGATTCAACCTCCACGGAAGCGAGGGCGTGCTACTTAACGAGAGACTCACACGATCATGCACATTCATAAAAACAAAATAGAGCGAAGAACGAGAGGTTTACCGTTGGTCCTACGTTTGAAGTAGATCCCGTGGAGTTGGAAAACTCCACTGCCAGCGAATCCTTCCTCCTTCACGAAATACAAAAACCGGCACAAAGGACAAGTTGTACAGTATATTTCTACTCTATATGTTAGTGAGATTCATATAAAACTTTAAATAAATCATCATGAATGCATGTATAACAAATATTCTTCATACATAAAGCATACACCAACACGTTTGTTCGAGACGACGCAGTGGCACGTACTATAAAAATAGTACGTACAAAAGTAAGTGGAGAGATACGATCCTTCCAAGGCCTTCGCAGACCGTGGAAGGAGGATCCGTCCGACCCCTTGCCTCGCTAAGACTCCTTCCAAACGAGTGCATACGAGATAACATATAAAGGGATGTGTATCTCAGTGAGGTTTCACAGAAATGAGCCCCGGGAAAGTGCGGGAGGCACGGGGTCAGAACTTGGATAAGGAACCAACGATATAATAATAATAATTCTCTCTCTCCCTTAGGCCATACATATGAGGGTCTTTTTATAGTCCCTCCAAGTAGTTTCGGCGGAGTTGGAAACGAGTTGGCCACGGGTGGGGTGGTTGAACTACACGAGTAACCATCAACCCGGCGCGAAATTAGGGATTTTTATATATTTTTTAATCATTAAAATGGCATGCGAGAGAAAAAGTCTATCTGGACTCGCGTATACACGCGGAAAAGTACGGTCATAGTCGTGTATGAGGGATTTTACATTGTTTTTAAGTGAATTTGTCCAAGTCTTTAGGAATGGGTGCCCAAAAGCCATGAAGCAATCATGAATCATGTCAAGGTGAGAAATGATGCTATAACATAGACTGCCTCAGCCGACCACCGATCGTGGCACTCACCACCGTGCTCAACTCTTGTGGCCACGAGGCTTTTCATTGGCCACTTCTCTATGAGAGTGACCCAGAATTCGGCCACACTTACAAGGCACTCTTGGGGAGTACGCAAGTTCCAAATTTTCACCTCCAAGATGCACTTTTATGTCACTTGGGACACCTTTGTGTTCCTTCAAGTGAGCGTGCCAAGATGATATGGGAAGCACACTACAGTCGAGTCACTGGGCATTTCGGGGTCGAGAAAACATTAGCAATACTATAGAAGTATCTCTATTGGCCGAACCTTCGAAAGGATGTCAAGAAGCACATTAGATCCCGCACTGCTTGTGCCATTGCCAAACTGACCATCAAGAAGCAAGGCCTATATACTCCACTACCTACCCCTAGTCGACCTTGGGAATCCATCTCCATGGATTACATGTTGGGCCTGCCTTCTACTAAGAATGGAAATAGTTTGTGTTTTCATGGTAATTGGCCAGTTCTCGAAGATGATCAATATGGCAGCACAGCAAGAAGAATATCACAACGAAGCCACTACTAAACTCTTCTTTGAATGAGTGTGGGTGCACTTTGGGTTTCCATAGCCTATCATATCAGATGAGATGGCCGGGTTCCTCGACATTTTGGTCCAGCCTCTGGTCAATGCTGGACACCAAGCTCACCAAGTCCACAGCTTTCCATCCCCAAACAGATGGCCAGACATAGGTCATCAATAGAATGATTGTACACATTCTGCGCATGTAAAATTCAAAGCATCCACGCACATGGGATGACAGCCTCCCCTATGTACAACATAGTTATAATCGGGCTCTCCACAATTCAATCGGCCATAGCCCCTTTCAAGTCGGCTTGGGATTCCAGCCATTATGTCCCATTGACGTAGTCATGCCATTTGTGGCTACTCAAGCCAATTAGACTCATGTCCAGTCTGAAGTTGACAAAGCAAATAGCTTCATCGATCGCATTCAACACATCCACCAATAGGTTCATGACATATTGGATAGAGCCAATGCTAAGTACAAGCAATGCCATGATCAACTCCAGGTGCCACACAACTTCCGGGTGGGCGACAAAGTATGGCTACATTTGCGGAAGGAGTGCCTCACTGGACCCCACCACAAGCTTCGCCTGCTCCGATACGGGCCATACACCATCACCAAGGCTGTAGGGAACAATGCCTTCCAGCTCAGTATTCCACCCTTCCTTGGTCTGCACCTAGTCTTCAATGTGGATCGCCTTCGTCCTTACTTCCCACCTCCTCTGTGGACACCTCGGACATTGCGAGAACAACTCCATACCAACCAACAACAACGGTACATGGAACATGCCTGGGATATTGTATCATGGACCTTGCAAATCAAGAACACTCATGTGAAAGATCAATGTGTCGGGTTGTCAAGTTGTGCTTTCACCCCTACACCAAGGAAAGTGGTTACGGGGACCAAGTTCGGCGAAATTTCCTCATCTCATGGAGGAACTTAACGCAATGGGGACGTGATCTTCCTGGGGGAGGAATGATCTAGGTGGATATTGGCGGACACCTACCTATTCCACTTGGGCCCCCGCCATTATCTCTTTCAGTTTTTCAGTTTCGGCATAACTTACTATTTTTAGCATTTTTTCAGGTCCTGAACTTCCAGAGCCGTTTTAAGGCCCCAAATGACATTTTTTGGGCATCGCGCCTCCAGAAAATATTATTCCATTATGGAATGATATTCGTGGTGAAATTCTTATTCCTTGGATAAAGATTTATAATGATGTATCATGTGCGTCAAACGGAGATAGTATGCCAAAGTTACGTCCCCAGGAAGTTGAAACACCAATTTACCCAAACGGGGCCCATAGTTTTGGCGCTTCATCTCTTAGGGTTAGGTTTTTGGATGTTTAGGGTTCTCCATTGTTTCTCAATAATAAATAGGCCCTCGAGCCTCATTGTAACTCAGTTCAGAGGCCTGTATCCGCCACATCGCTTCTCAGAGATAGCTACCAATGCCCTAGCTAGTTTTATTTCCATTCTGTTTGTAAGAAAATTTCAGTTCTTTAATATTAATGAAATGAAGTGTTATTTCAGATGTATCTCTATATTTATGGTTATATGTTTATTTTGTTGCATTCTGGCATAAATCCGGATCAGGTTCCGACCAAGATCCCTGGTGATTGTCCTAAATTTAAGGGTAAACCTCGTGAAGGCCCCCAACCACATGTGATGACTTACCACTTGTGGTGTTCTTGTAATTCTTAGGTTGATGATTGTATTCATCTCCGTATTTTCTAGAAAGCTCTTAATGGTGCCACTGCAAAGTGGTACATTGAGCTGTCCCGTGGCGTTTTCCAAGATTTCAATTCTTTGGCCATGGCGTTCCTTAGACATTTTCACTTACCGATCCGCTATGAGACCGGAACGCATCTCCTCACTTCATTGAAATAGGATTGAACTAATAATATCTCGGATCATATTCATGAGTGGAAACTTCGTCATCACATGATCAAATTTGAGATATTTGATCAGCTTATGACTCATTGGTTCACTACCTCCTTTGTCAATCAGATTGCCAAAGATATTGCTATGGGGGTATGTGTGTTCGAGGAACAAGCCATTACTTACACCCAATACCTTGATCTCTTGTACTCTCAGTCTGTGCATTATATGATATCTTTCCTAATGCTCCTTGACCTGGAACTTCTAAACCAACAATGACTCCATCTTTTTATGGTATTATTGGTTCCATATTGCAGACTTCTTAGAAGTCTCCTTCATCTAACTCTAAGAAGTAGAAGTCTACTTCTTCCAATAATGTAGCTTCTCAGTCAACTTCAAATTCTGGCACGCCTATAGAAGTGAATGTTGTTCAGGCCAATCCTATAGATGACACTTCCAAAGGTAAGAAAAAGTGTAAAGGTAAGGCTAAAGCCAATACCCCGAAATAGGATTCTCCAAAACCTCGCTCTGCTGATAGTTCTAAATGCAAATCGAAGTATCCTTGTTTGATTTGAGATGATGAGCACTTCACCAAGGATTGTCCTCGATGATATAAGGTGAGTCGATTGCTCAAAGGTACCCAAGGAGCTCCGGCCATTCTTAAAGGGCCTTTCCCTCAGCAGACTCAGATGGTAGAGCATACTAAGTCCTCTACTCCATTTGGTTCGCAAGTGTTCATGTTGAACGATTCTGCACCTGTTTCTATTGCTACTCGATCAAAAGATTATTTTGGTTTGCGTCAGCAAATAGGGAAAGAGATCACTGATGGTCCTCCTCCTCCTCCTATTTTTGGCCCTCTTGAGACTGAATGGCCTAGCACCAAATCCATTATGCGACCACCTTCCAAAGGTGTGCTCTGTAAGTCTTCGTACAATCCTAACGACCGTGCCACTCAGCATTACAATATTTTTGAGGATTTGGCTCAGAGGTCATCCACAATGTCTTCGTTAGAAGTACTTCAGAGTTGTCCTTCACAATGGAAAGCTTTGCTATCTACGATAGGTGGGATTGGTCTTGCCGATACTAGCTTGCTTGCTTTCAATTTAGAGAATTTCATCCCAGGACTCATGCACTAAATTGCACTCATCATTCAAGTTGGTATTCATGGTTTGAATATTCATCGGGTCATCGTGGATGAGGGTGCATCTACCTGTGTTATGTCATCTACTTGTTGGAAAGTCATTGGTTATCCACCTCTTACCTCATCACCCAATGCCCTTGAAGCATTTGATGGAAGAGAATGTAAACCTCTTGGTGTTCTTGCTAGTTTACCAATCACGTTAGAAGGGAAGATAGTCAATGTCAAGGTCAAAGTCGTTGATGAAAAAATCAATTATAATATTCTCCCTGGTCGCAGTTGGACTCACACCATGTTGTGTATTTTGTCCACTCTCTTTCGTGTTTTGAAGTTCCCACATGAAGGAAACATTATTACTGTTGATCAATTATCTTTTTTCACTTCTTCTTCTGAGAACAATGTTCTATATGTGGACAAGATTCCTACTCCCTATGAGAGCATAGGACCAGGCCTTTTCAAGGATCCTTGCCTCATGGATTTTTTTCCTCGTCCACTGCCAAATACTGTTCAAGTCAACATGATTTCTCGAATTGATGACCCTTGGGTTATCCCTTCTCCTAAACAGATCGTTTCATTCGGGGATTTGATGCCGTTGATTCCAATTGAGATTGATTATTGTGAACTCATTGCTGCATCAGACATTCCATCCTTTGATTCTACTCCGTCGAGCATGAATCTTGACATCTATTCTCAATCCCCTTGGCTTGGTGACTTTGATTCAGCAGATCCTCTGAAGAAGTGTTTCCTTCTGATGAGGCTATCGTGGAAACTCTGTCTCTTGATGATCTATCGTGGGATGATGGTCATCATCATTCCTCGTTTATACCAAGCCTCATAGCCATGTCTACCTGTCTTGAGCATTTTTTCTCTCAGGTTCCTTCAAATTTGCTTCAAACACTTGTTCAATTCCCTAAAGTTTTTGCGAAAGGTAACTTGAGTAACATCGCTTAGACGATGCCTATCGACCTTTCCATTAAACCAGGAATCCTCTAGAACATCCATATTGGGGTTACTTGTTCTTCGGATGAAGTACAAGTTTATACTAGCCTTTTTCATGAATTCCATGATGTATTTGCATGGTCCTATGAAGAAATTCTTGGCATTGATCCTAGCATCGTGGTACATGAGATTCCTACTTACCCCGGTTTGAAACCTATTCGTTAGCATATTCATCCAATGTATCCTAAGAAAGTTGCTGCCATTAAGGCTGAAGCGGAAAAGCTTCTCAAAGCTGGTTTCATTTATCCAATTCCCTTGACAGAATGGGTTTCTAATATTATTCCCGTCGACAAGAAACAGGGCACTATTTGTGTCTGTGTTGACTATCATGATATCAATCAAGCTTTTCCTAAGGATAATTATCCTACTCCTTTCATCGATAAAATCATTGACGACTATGCTAGAAGTGAGATATTTCCCTTATGGATGTTTTTTTGGGTTATAATTAGATCAAAATTCTCCTGACTAATCAACACAAGACTGCCTTTATCTGTCCTTGGGGTAACTTTGCATATAAGAAGCTTCCTTTTGTTTGAAGAATGTCGGGACCACATTTCAACGCGCGATGTCTTATGCCTTTCATGATATTTGTCACATCGTTTAGCCTTATCTGGATGACCTCTGGCTCATTAAGCTAAGCATAGAGACCATATTAACCATCTTTGTCAGATTTTTCTTGTTGTAGACACTATAACATTTGGCTTAATTTGCACCAGTGTGTCTTTAGCATAGATTCCAGAAGAATCTTGGGATTTATCATTTCCAAATATGGGATTCACCTGGATCCTCTCAAGGTTGAGGCTATTATCAATCTCTACTCTCCTACCTCATTGCATCAGTTGTAGAGTTTACAAGGGAAAGCTAATTTTATTCATTGTTTTATACCTAACTATGCCAAAGTAGCTAAAGGATTCACAAGATTGTTAAAGTAGGGCGTTCCTTTTTACTGGGATGAGATAGCTCAGAAATATTTTGATGTGTTGAAAATATTGTTGGTTAATGCTCCTCTCCTCCACGCTCTAGATTATCATTGTGATTTTTCCCTTTATTTGGTTGTCGCTTTCAGCATGATTGCCATGGTTTTGGTACAAAAAAATGATGACGGTCATAAGCATGTTATTTATTACTTGTCTCGTAACCTTCTCGACCCTGAAATGTGCTATTCCCATGTCAAGAAGTTAGCATTGGTTGCTATTCAAGTTGTTCAATGTTTTCATCCTTATATTATTTTGTGTCCAGTGATAGTGTTTTCAGAATGCAATCCCATGACCTACATATTGTCTTGACAATTGTTGGGGGGAAAATACTCAAAGTGGATTGTCATCCTCCAAGAGTTTGATTTCAAATTTACTGTTTCCAAATCTAAGAAATCATTGGTCTTTCCTGATTTACTTTGTTCTCTCCCTTCGGACTCCACTCCTTCTCACTCTAAGGACGTCATTTGATTTGATTTGGTTTTCTAGATTATCACCCTCGATCCATGGTAAAGTCATATCATCTTCTATCTCCAAACTTCATCTTTTAGATCTGAGTTGACGAAGGACGACCGCCGACGCATCCACCATCAGTCGCAACATTATCGTCTGGTTGGAGACTCTCTATCGTATTGGAGTCGATTCCATACTCCGGAGATGTTTGACTCTCAAGGAAGCCGAGAAAGCTCTGAATGATTGTCACAGTGGTACCTGTGGCAGTCACATGTCTGGTTATGCTACTCCATAGAAGATTTTTCATGTTAGTTATTTTTGCCCTTTTATTTTCAAATACTACATTGTCATAGTTATTAAATGCCATGATTACCAAATCTATCAATGAAAGTTGCATGCACCACCCGTTCCTCTTCATCCTGTCATTATTGCTGGTCTCTTTGTGAAGCAGGGCATCAATTTTATGACGTGTAACCCTCACTCGGCCGGGGGGCATTCTTATATTATCGTAGCCATAGAATACTTCACCAAATGGGATGAAGAAATGCCTACACTTGCCGCTGACGGTAAGACAACTGCTCAGCTCATATTCAATCACATTATTGCTAAGTTTGGTGTCCCTCAAGCCATCATTACCGATCATGGTTCCCAGTTTCAGCATTATATGGTGACAGAGTTGAATTCTAAGTTGGGTCTATGTCACGATAGCTCAATGCCATATTACCCTCAAGCAAATGGCTAGGTTGAAGCTGTGAACAAATTTCTTGTCATGATGCTTCAACGTACAATTGGGATCCACAAATAAAATTGTAATCTCATCTTATTTTCGACTCTTTGGGCATACCGAACCTCAGTTAAGACCCTAACTGGATTCACTCCTTTCCAGTTCATTTATGGCCTGGAAGCTACTCTTCTGATTGAATGTGAAATACATTTTCTCAATTTGGCTGTTGAATTACTGCCGAATATTTTTCCAGAAGAAAAGCATCTCCTTTATTTAGAAAGGTTGGATGAAACCCATTGCTTTGCTGCTCTCGTTATTGAAGCACAGAAAAAATAGGTCAAAGATCATTTTGATCAGTCAGTTTCCCCTCGTTCTTTCATTGAATAAGATCTCGTCCTCCTGTATGACCAAGCTCGTGATAAGCTTGGGGTAGGAAAATTTCAACCTATGTGGCATGGACCCTACATCGTTAAACGTGTGTTGCAAAATGGGGCCTATGAGCTAATTGACTATGAAGGCCATCCTCTTGAATAGCCCAGAAATGGATTGTATCTCAAGAAATATTATGTGTGAGTCATTCATGCATAATAGATGTACATAGGTGTTGTTTTGATTTTTACATTTTTTTTGGTTTGGTGTACTTTGTGAGCATGCTATGAATATAATTCATAACTAACATAATAAATATAGTTATTAATATTTAAATAGGGATTATGTAAGTAATGATTAATTTAGTGAAAGGGCATGTCTAAAATACATGCCCATTAATGAAAGGACACCTGCGTAGGTATATAAGAAAGGCCTCATTTTAACATTTATCATCATATTTATACATTGTATATATAATATATTATTATTACAATACCTCTTGTGTATTTTATGATTAAGTCAACAAGCCTACAAATTTTCTGCTCCAATGGTATCAGAGGAGTGAATTTCTCACCTAGAAGGAAGCACCTACACTACTACTGGCAACCTTCAGCTGTTACATGCGGTGCATCGAAATCATTGCCGCTTGATGTCTTCATCAATGAAAATGAATGATTTCAATAAAAATTTGATTGAACTTGAGAATAAGATCAATAATAATTCCCATAAATTCACGAAAAGGTTAACCAATCTTGAGGATAAAGTTACAGGAAATTTTGACAACATTAAAAGATTTCAAGACACAATAGATCAGATAGAGAGAAAAATTTGGCTAAACCATAGAGAGGCCACAGACAATCATAACAACCAATGCAGAAGATAAACGCCATTTTGGACAAGAATAATCTGACGCAAAAACCAATATTCTTGAATATTGAACATAGTCAAAAAAACAATTTAGATGATTCAAAGAATTTAGATGATAATCATGAAGAGTCACTACGTTCTGCAAAAGGTCAAGTTATGAGAATTACAGATTCAGATGAAGAACATCCACATGAAGATGAAGATGATCTCAAAAAATGTTGTGACATGAATGACAATAAAAGTGGGTATATGGAAACTGATATGAATATAAAAAAATTTGAAAAATTATGATTATGAACATGATGTAGAACAAGAAGATGAAAAAGGCAGTAACAATGAGAAATATGTTGAAGTAAAAAAAAAATCACATAAGTCCATTGTCACAAATCCAAAACTCACGCAGCAGATGACTGATTCAGACATCATAAGCAAGTTTCTCTATTTAATGAATTCAAGAGTTGAAAGCATTGAAAAGAGCGATGGTGCAGGATCATCAGCTGCTTTGCTGGCTATTGGGACGTATATGAGAACTCTAGAAATACTGTGTCACCATTTTCCATGAGCAGATAAGATTTTCATTGAATTTTTGAAGACGAAGGACGCTCTTTCTCCACATTTGAGACTTGTGGGGAATTATGTCGAAAGCGGAAAAGAAGATGCTATAAACAACTTTTCCTGGGGCCATTATATCATTGGAAAAGAATGTTTGGATCTCTACCTAGACCGCATCTGAAAGCTGGATGACAACTGCACTGGCCTGCAAGGCTTCCTGGTATTCAACGCAGTCGGTGGAGGCATCGGATCCAGCCTTGGATCCCTCCTCCTTGAGAGACTTTCAGTGGACTATGGCAAGATATCGAAGCTGGGTTTCGTAGTATACCCTTCGCCTTAGGTTTCCACATTCGTGGTGGTGAGAGAATGCATTTTAGCTCACATTTCCCAGGCTGGTATTCAAGTTGGAAATGCCTACTATGAGATTTACTGCCTTGAGCATGATATCCAGCCTGATGGGCAAATTCCAAGTGACAAAACAACGGGAGGGGGAGACGATGCATTCACACGTTCTTCAATGAGATAGGATTAGGAAAGCATGTCCCTCGTACCATATTTCTGTATTTAGAGCCCATTTTGATCGAAAAAGTTAGAACTGGAACCTACAGGAAACTCTTCCATCCCGAGTAGCAAATAGAAAACCACTCAAGCGATGGAGGATAAGTCATAACTCACCATGCATCAAAATGCCATTTCGAATAAGTATACCGTTACAATCAATTAATTACACACACACACACACACATATATATTAATCAATTATATAGTTAATAAATTAACTAATTATATAATTCTTCTATTATATAATTAATTAACTCTTAAATTAATTATATATTTGATTAATAAATAAAACTTAAAATATATAGCCCCATAAAAATTAAAAATAAAATAAAATTATTACCCTAAATTCAAGAGAAATATCAACCACAAAAATTATATAAGATGAAGTACAAGCGATGTCCTATACAAAAAAATGAGCAAAGTGAAGAAAAGCACAAGAAGAAAAAAATATTATCCATAAAACTTTGAGGACAAAGTTCTGAAGGAAGGGCCAATTGATAATAAATAAATAAATAAAAGATAATATATTTATATTGTGATGAAAGAAAATCAAGGAAACTGTGTGTGATTGAACTGAAGACAAGTGCTAACTATAGGCTTTGAGGACAAAGATTTTGAAGGAAGTGGCAATTTTATGAATATAATTCATAAATAATATAATAAATATATTTGTTAATAGTTAAATAGGGATTATGTAAGTAATCATTAAGTTAGTGAAAGGGAATGTCTAAAAGACATGCCCATTAATGAAAGGCCACCTGCGTAGGTATATAAGCAGGGCCTCACTGTAACATTTGTCATCATCTTTTATACATTTTATATATAATACATTATTATTACAATACCTCTTGTGTATTTTACGATTAATTCAACAAGCCTACTGCTTTGTAGTTGGAGATACTCTCTATCATATTGGAATGGATTCCATACTCCGACGATGTTTGAATCTCGAGGATGCCGAGAAAGCTTTGAATGATTGTCACAGTGGTGCCTATGGCGGTCACATGTCTGGTTATGCTTCTGCAGAGAAGATTTTTCGTGCTGGTTATTTTTGGCCTTTTATTTTCAAAGATTGTATTATTGCAGTTCATAAATTCCATGATTACAAAATTTATCAATGCAAGTTGCATTCGCCACCCATTCCTCTTCATCCTGTCGTTACTGTTGGTCTCTTTGTGAAATGGGGCATCGATTTTATGACGTGTAACCCTCACTCGGTCGGGGGGCATGCTTATATTATCGTAGCCATGAACTACTTCACCAAATGGGCCGAAGAAATGCCTACACTTGCCGCTGATGGTAAGACAGCTGCTCAGTTCATATTCAATCACATTATTGCTAGGTTTGGTGTCCCTCAAGCCATCATTACTGATCATGGTTCCCAGTTTCGGCATTATATGGTGGTAGAGTTGACTTCTAAGTTAGGTTCTTGTCACGACAGCTCAACGCCATACTACCCTCAAGCCAATGGCTAGGTTGAAGCTGTGAACAAAGTTCTTGTCACGATGCTTCAACGTACGATTGGGATCCACAAATCAAATTGGCATATTACATTATTTTTGGCTCTTTGGGCATACCAAACCTCAATTAAAAACGCAATTGGGTTCACTCCTTTCTAGCTGGTTTATGTCTTGGAAGCTACTCTTCTGATTGAATGTGAAATACCTTCGCTCAAGTTGGATGTTGAATTACTACCGAATACTTTGCCAGAAGAAGAACATCTCCTTTATTTAGAAATTTTGGATGAAACCCGCTGCTTTACTTCTCTCATTATTGAAGCACAGAAAAAGCTGGTCAAAGCTCATTTTGATCTGTCATTTTCCCCTCGTTCTTTCATTGAATAAGATCTCGTCCTCCTATATGACCAAGCTTGTGATAAGATGGGGGTAGGAAAATTTCAACCTATGTGGCATGGAACCTATATCGTTAAACATGTGTTGCCGAATGGGGCCTATGAGCTAATTGAATATGAAAGTCATCCTCTTGAACAACCCATAAATGGGTTGTATCTCAAAAAACATTATGTGTGAGTCATTCATGCGTAATAGGGGTACATAGATGTTGTTTTTATTTTTACATGTTTTTTGGTTTGGTGTACTCTGTGAGCGTTTTCTTGCTTATTGGGTCTTTCTTATTGTGCAGATGTCTATTACCCCTCATGTCGGTTTCACGGATGGTGCTTCTAGTAATACCAAGAATTTTTCTTCAGCAGCCTAGGTAATTAATGATCTTGCTGGTGAGTTGATAGATTTGCAAGGTATTTTTCTAAGACGAACTACAAACAATGTCGTTGATTATAGCACTGTCATTGAGCTATTAACCGAGGCAATCAACCTCGACATACGCACATTGCCTGTAAATCTAGATTCACAACTTGTCATTCTGCAACTCAATAATAATTATTCAGTTAGAAATCCACACGTTCTGAGATTATATTTATGTATTCGTTTGTTGGAAAGAAATTTTGATTTGATTACCTATCAACATATTCCTAGACAAATGAACACATTAACTGATACAATGGCTAACATTGTATTAGATAGACATTTGCATAATTTGTAAAAGCATCATCATATGCAAAAAATCCATGTAGGGGAATATATTTTTGCAACCATGTGCAACTAAATTCAAAAAATACATGTGTGTTTCTGTTACATCCCAAGACATCATGTCTCTCAAAATATGCAGATAAAATAAAACCTAGGTGTCTAATCAGCATGGTGCTAGTGATAACATGTCACGGCCCATACTAGCTGCCTCAATAAGCGGTGAATTCAGCTGGGCACCCTTACAGTATGTCTCTCGTAGGTGCTAGGAACATGATCAAAACGTGCATAATCCAAGACTCCTCATGTGATCCCTTACAGGTTGCACACTATCTCATCTTCCTCGCCGCCTTTGCCTTGAGGGTCGAAATCGCAAGGGATTTGCCTAGCTATTGGTAACATACCGATAGGTCTCTCTGGGCCAACATTTGCAATTACATGGATTTAATGTCAAAACATGCATAAATGAAAAATTCATAATACACATAAAAATTAAAATTGAGTCTCACCTAAATATTCATCCCAATATTCTCCCTCCAGGAGTGTGAGGTCCAAATCATCAGTGAAATCTATACTAGAGTATGGCCAATCCTCCACGAAAATTAATTGTCGGTTGAGCCAATCAAATAATTCTGGTCTCCAGGAAATCTGGTGACTGCCCCCTACCCTTGGCATCAAAGCTTCCCATCGAGCCATTTGTGGTTCTCTCGCTGATGGTGTAGGGAATATAACCTCCTATCGTTGAAAACTGGGTAGTCATTCCAAGAAGAATGATACCAGAAAAGATCCATAACCAAATTGTTTCAGTTTGGTCTTCTTGCATTTGGTTACTTCGAGCTTCATGTTTATGGTCATGCCCTCTGACCAGTTGTATATGGTCGGTGCCATGCAGTCCATAGTTAGAAGCAACTGTGTCTTTGTTTCTTCGTGCAGTGCTTGTGATCTTGTAGCCCATGTGATGGTATGCAATACCACGCGTAGTGTCAAATTTGGGATAGTTTTTATATCAACTTTCCCACTATTTGATGCCTTTCATGCTTCTCGGCATACCCTATCTATCACCATGGTCATGTTTTCCATGGAGGGCCAGGTGATGGTTAGGATTGGTGTTGCACCCCTCCACGATAATCCTATGATGAAGTACACGTTAGAGACATCAATCTCAAGCTATTGATCCCGAAGGATGAACTTCTCTTGATTTTCATCCCATATACTGATAAGATACTGTAGTAATTCTGGTTGGGCTCAGAGACATGGTGTTAGGAGGAATTTTTTCAAACCAAAGTTTCTGAGAGCTTCCATGAATCCCTCATTTTCCAAGGCCATCTCATCTTCTTCACTATGTTCCCATTCTTTCCATTCAATGACCATTTTTCCTCTTTCTACCTGCAAACACATACACATGAGTGGTATTAGTCAATATTGAACCTTAAATTTGTAAAAAATTGGGGTATTTGATGAGCATTTTTTGCTAGAAATGGTTTGTGCCATTGGCATGACTGTTTCCAAAATAGTCACGTCAATGGGCGCGCCCTAGTGTTAAAAATTGGGTAGTTTGCACGACTCCATGCGTGAAACCTGCACCAACCACGAAGCCCTATTTTTTACATTTCCTCCCCTAAAATTTGAAATTGACAATTGCAGGAAGCAATAAATGATTTAAGATGACAAGAGGGATCCGAGCTCTTACCTGGAGTTGACATATTTGCGATTGATCTGTTGGATTGGCCACTATTGTTGCTGCAAGATTACATAGTAAAATGGGTAACTATTGCTCCATAAGAGGTAAAAAGTGAAAAGTAATTATTTTTACCATTTTTGGCATTTTATAACCTTTTCACAACCCTAATTAGGTTTTAAGCCATGTTTTTTGATTATTTTATTATATTATTTTTGAGAAATGGGTATTACACGTGTCTCTTGTGCAGCAACAGGTTTTTCATGTGACAATGATGAAGTAACGAGTTATATTTTATACTTTTTTAGACTCGGTAAAAACATGAAAAAGTCACTACTGGAGTCGTCTTTTAGCTCTTTTCTGACTCTAAAATTGAAAATATTGCTGAGACTCTTGTTATTTTGAACTCGTTAAATGGCTGTGAAACAATATCTACACAGTATGCGTTTTACCTTTTGTCAAGCTGGGATGGATTATTTATGAAAAATAAATACCTTAGCCTATCGCGACTAAGAGGTTCTCTCAGACACGATTTTCTACCTTTTCAGATCTATGAGACTAACTACGAAAAGGGACTGCTGGAGTTTTCTTTTCTGCCTTCTTTTCAAACTCTCTAAACATGAAAATATGTCGAGTTCTCCCTTTGTTAGACTCGTTCAACCCTGACGACATCGGACTTCATTACCATGACATTATTTCGAGCTCCTCCTTCCTAGGGCTCGTAAAATGTACTAGGTTGGATTTTTCCAAAGGACAAAATTATAGTGCAAGCATATGCTATCCCATTCAAGCTTATTTTAAAAAATAATTGGGGTACTTGCCAGAAATGGTGGGGGAAAATGGAACCAAGTTTTTGTTATGTTGGTAGTATGTTGCTCTTGAACGTGGCACTTGTTTACATTTGTGTCAGGTTGGGGACATCTCATTTTGTCATTTTCGCCTTCATGGGTTTGGGAAATCTATTTTAACCACCCATCTGCTCTTTGCCACGTCATCATGACCTCAGATCCTTCGATGTCAAATACTTCCAAATCTAGTGTCGTTTTGTTGATATGTTCAAGAGAAGTTTGCCTCTACAGTTGTCAACCTTCCCCTGATCTCCTGTTGGTCTTGATCCACTTTCATCATGTTCCTTTGTCTCGTGTCGATGATGTGGGAAACCTTATGGACCTCTTTCAACCAAGTCACTTCCTATCGACTTCAACTCATTATCTAGGAATTTTATCTAGAGACTCCCTTTTGGTACCTTAGAGCCTGCATGCCTCAATGGAAGGTTTTTTGCATTTGACACAAGGTTCACATCATTGGCCTTTGATCGAGTGATTCTACGGATGTTCGATGTTAGATCAATTTTCACATTTCATAGATTGTACCTTCTATGCCTTGAGGGCCATTGTCATCATTGGTGGTATCTCTCATGTATGTTAATAGCTTTAGTCATTGGTTGATAATGAGATTATTTTATTTCATTTACGACTTCAGCTCATACATTCGCATGCTCTAAATTCCACCTGTTCGGGTCGAGATGGAGCGCAAGGCCCTGGGTTTTTGTCTGATAAACTCCAAGTTGCATATTTTTATGGTTCATTATGAATTATTACATGACTCTCTTGATTGGATTACTGCGACCATACCTGAGTCTATTTATTGATCCTTCCTGTTGGATGGCTGTGTCCATACCCCGGAGCTAAGTTTTTTATATACTCTATTATGGATGTCTATGCCCATGCCACATGATTCATGTATTGCAGATATCAGTTTTATTTGTAATTATAGGTCTTTCAACAGTGATGTTTGGTTCGAACGTGTTCTCATAAATCATTTCACTCCTCCCTCTCTCTCAGACTTCATGCTTTAGGGGGCATCTGTTACACAACATTTTGTCACTGTCCTTGCAATCCTCAACCCTCACATTGGAGGGTCATTTTTGTGACCAATAAGTAGTGTCATGTTTTACAAATACCATCCTTGCATCCCTTTTGATGAAAGAAACATTCACGAGTATCCAGTTACACCCTTGCATTGACCTGGAAATTTAACACTAAGCCCGTTCCACTTAGTGCTCTGTGCGAGTTAGGCACCTATCCCAGGTTGTTTATGGAATTTGTTTTAAACATGGTGGTGGAGGTTTCATTCCAACGACCTCGGGGATGAGTCATTGTGAGTGGTTGAACTGAAGCAACCACAAAATCCTTCCTTTAGTTAGTAGTTTCCACCTCCCTTGGAACTCTCCTAAAGGATAGGACTCCCTCCCACCTTTGTAGGGATCCCAACCTCCTCCCTTTCCTCTATATAAGAAAAAATCTCCTTTAGTAGAAGCTAGTTGAACGATTGAATAGCTCAACTAGGATGATTATACTATAGCTAAGCTGCTAGAGAAGATAGAGTAAGAAAGATTGTGTTTAGAGAGCTCGCGTCGATGACTTCTAAGAGAGCTTGCATCCGAATTCCCAGTCCGACATTTGAGATGCACTTCGTTTGAACCCCGCTGGAGGATATTGCGACGTCAAAGCATCGATTGTACTCTTCCTTCTACTCATTAATATACATGACTACTGTTTGGTTCCACTATTGTGTTATGATGTTTATTTGATGCAATATGTTTAGACTTCTTTGAATGGTTAATACTTGTGAATGAAATTATTCTATCATATGATTTTCTTGTTCTTTTTCCTATGTGCAGGTATCTAAGCATGAAAGTGAACGAATCGTGATTTTCCAAGGAAGGAGCGAGAGGACACTACTCGTTCTACAACATCGACAATGTTAGATTCAAGGTAGGTCAATCTACCATATATTTTGTTCATTCATTAAATAGGAAACAACACTTTAGCATGTATTTTTGTTACCAGAGGAATCGTCTCTGTCCGCAGAGAGGATTTACCTTCATAACAGAAGTTCAAAAAATTTCCTTCAAAAATTTAGATGAAAACTCAATTAAAAAATACATCAGAAAAGATTTAATTTAAAAAAAAACTCATTTAAATTTTTTATAAAATATACATACTTCAATCCAAAACACTTACTCTAAAAAATCTGAGAAAAGAAATGTCTTATAAAAATGAAACGAAGCTCAAAATATTTCCTTCCGAGTCCTACAAAAAATTTCATTTAAAATGTTAGACAAAAACTCATTTTAAAAAATCATTATAAAAGATTTACTTCAACCCAAAAAACATACTCTAAGAAAATGTCACTTCAAAAAATACCTCCAGAAACTGTCCACTGAAAATTAATTCCAACTTCTTAAAAAATGCCACTTTAAAAAATACTTCAAAAAAGCCTTTAAAAAATATCACTTTAAAAAATACCTCCGAAAAAAGTCCTTTCAATATTAAGCCTAAAAAGAGTCCTTTAGAAATTAAGTCCAAATAATGTCTTTTGTAAATTAAGCCCAAAAAACTCTAAAAACAAAATACATGCAAAAAAAAATGCTTTGACAATTAAGCCCAAAACCTCTAAAAACAATGAAAATTAAGCCCAAAACTTCTAAAAGAAAAATACCTTAAAACCAAAAATGTCTTTTGGAAATTAAGCGAAAAAACCTCTAAAACAAAATACATCCAAAAAAAGGTCCTTTGAAAATTAAGCAAAAAACTTATAAAAACAAAATACTTTAAAAATAACCAATTGAAATTAAGCACAAAACTTCTAAAAACAAAATAACTTAAAAAAAAAATGAAAATTAAGCCGAAAACCTCGAAAAACAAAATACCTTAAAAAAAAATGAAGCCCAAAAAACATAAAAAAAAGTATCACATACCTCCAAGAAATATCCTTTGAATGTACTTCCAAGAAAAGTCTTTAAACCCAAAACAATCCTTTGCAAAAATGTCCTTTGAATGTACCTCCAAGAAAAGTCCTCGAACCCAAAACAATCCTTTGCAAAATCAAACCTTTACAAAATCAGACCAAATGAATAAATGTGCGAAATTATGCGAAAATAATGAATGCTTTTACGTCAATTTATATTGCCGCGAAATGTTTTTTTTTTGAGGGACTTCTTTGTGTTTTCCGGCCGACGGAATGTCAAGTAATCTTTTGGCCAAAATTTTATAAGAAATTCGGCCGAACTTTTGTGTCATTAGACTTGACGGGCCATCGGTGCAAAAAAAAATTCGACCAAACTTTTTTTAAAAGTGCGGCTGAACTAACATGTCCTTAATTATGCAGAGCCAAGCTCTGACTACATATCTTCAAATTTGGATTGATTAAACTCCTTGAAACATTCTGAATTAACTGTCGGAACTAAGACAAGCATTTTCAGAATTCTTTCAAGAAATATAACTTTTATGGAATTTCATAAATATTTACTAATTTTAATTAATTTTGTAATAAAATGGGTGCAAATAATTTCTAAAGCTCATTATGATTAAATGAAATGAATATTCTATATCTTCCAAAATACACTGTAAAAAAATTGAAAAAATTACGGTGCATTACATTGGTGAGTCTTATGTAATGGTTAGTTTTTAGACTTTTAGTTTATAACTTATATGTTGAGAAATTTTGTGCGTTGCGAAACATATTCAAAATATGTACTTTTTTCATATTAGATCAATTCAAAAAATTCTATTAATTATGAAATGCATCAGTTGGCTTTGTAAATATAATGAAATCAAAATAGACTATGTGTAGATTGTTGTAACACATTTTGTTTCTCAAAAAAACAAAGTTTTCAATGAATACACCACACGTATTAACATGGCTTTTTGTGAATCCTTTGATTGTTAAAAAACACACACTCAAATAAATGCTAAGTTGAAATATCAAATGTGTATAAAAAAATCCAAAAAATAAGTAATAGAAAGCTAATAAAATTTCATACAACTTTTATTTTTATTGCAAAATGAAATTGTAAATAGAAAAGTTGTTTTGGCTTGCAGAAAGTTGAAGAACAGGAAAAAAATGAAATTTGTTTCTCAAAAAAACACGAAAAGTGTAACCCAACTTCACATTCTCACCCAATGTCTTTCATGTTATGTTGAGTAGCATATAAAACCTCAAAACTGTGTGCTAAGCCTCCCACCCTCACCTCTTCCATTGGAGCTTGAGGAGAAAGGTCTTCCACCACATACCAAAATATCTTTTACTTTATGATTTCTTGGAAATGTTAGATATATTACCTTGATTATCATGAACATGTTGTAGATGCAGAGGTAGATTTGTGGTTTATTTGGATAAGTAGGTTTATTTAAATTCCACTAAAATTTTCTACTACTTTTACGATAAGTTTATTAATGATGAATGCATGAACATGTAGTTTGATTGCATGTTTTAATAGAGAAGCATAGGAGGAACCGTTCATCACCATCAGCTTAAGTTTCCACCCTTCATCAACCGCCTTCCATCCAAGTCACTGTTGGGCCTTGAATATGACCATGTTTTCGTCATCTAATATCATCATTCATGCCCTACAACCTTAGTTTTTTAGCCCATTATGTACCCTAATTCTATAACTTGTCATTAAATACACTATATGGTTGGTTATCATTAGGTGTCTCATATTTTATAAGATTAAATATAACTATTGTATGATTTACTAATGACAGTTTTGTTAAGTAAATTTATCACAGGGTTCCATCATCGAAACCCTTCACTAGCTAGTTGAGTACAAGAATGCCTAATTTAGGGCTTTTACATTTTGACATGGTTCCAGAGAAGCCGAGAGGGTTTATTGTCAAAATTTGTGTTATAATACCTCTCCATAACTTGGATTCTACCCAACTCACTCATGTCGGTCTCTAGAAAGAAATTAGCAAAATTTCTTAAATCTGCAATAAATTTCAAATTGCCAAATTATGCATCGATTTACGTGTAGATAAAGGAGAATGAATAAATAGTAGAACATGGATGTTGGTTCTTGTATAGAAATTATATTATATCTGAAACTGTTTTAAAAAATTCATTACAGTTTGAGAGATATTCAGCGTTATGTGAGGCTAATTTATATAAAAATGTGAAAATTCCAAATTTGTAAAAATCTTCCAAAAAGCCATGTTTTGGATATATTTGGTCAAATAGAGTTGGTTATCTCAAGGATCGATGATGTCTATGAACAACGAGCTTCCAAAACTCTTCTCCAACAAATCTCAGTTATTTATAAAGCCATGATAAGTGTTTCTTAAAACTAAACCCAAATTCGACAGTTGTAATCAGAAATTAGTAGGCTAATGTTAGTATCGCCATTTGGTGGATCTAATCCGCATCGAACTATTTTCCATATTGTAAATAAATCGAAGGATTCTCTATATAAAGCTTGCATAGAACATAAAAAAGGGGGGGAATTATTATTCAGGTGTGAATATGATCTTGCTATCAGAATTGGATTGTAAAAAAACTATTTTATTCAAGCTCAATTTTATGGTTCTGAAGATGCATTGATAATAGTCATTTTTCAATGGAGAATTGAGGTGTGATTTAATTTCTGTGTTTAGTCTTTGTTAACTACTGTAAGTTTTCCTTCCTATGTGTAGAAAGCACCCACCAAAGTCTTAGAATTTCTCCTACCGTAGGTAAATTTCATTACGTTTGTTGTAGAATTCGATTTTATCTGTAGTTTCTCAGTTTTCGATTCCATAACCTCACTTTCCTTTCAGATTAATTTTTATTTCAATTAAATTGTGTGTAAGTAATTCAATTTCTTTAGGCATAGATGTGCTTCCAGTTTGTATGAAGCATTTCCTTTTACTCTAAAAATAAATTTTGTAATCCTTACCTGATTGATCAAACTGAAATTCAATTGCTATTTAATCCAAAGTGTTTTTCATTTAGATCATGAACCACACAATAAATAAATTTTTAACTTAATCAAAGTGTTTTCATCCAAAATTAGAAGCAACATTGTGATTTGATCATTAAGAATTGGTAACCACTCCCATTTCGCTGTTTGAAGGATTGAACAAACAATGCATAAGTCACAAGGTTAATCCTTTGCTCTTGTTTTTACACATAAATCATTGAACCTTATCGAATTGAGCTATAATACTCAATGATTTGTGCAAAATTTATACAAATATTAAGGTTAAGACTCTATTTTTCATCTTTACATATAAGCAATTGAACCCACATCAAATTGAATTCCACTAATGTGTGTTAACAATATCTCATTTGTGAAATCTGATTTACAAATTGAGAAAGAACATTGCCATAATTGCTGAAGTAATCGTAGAAGTATTTTTTCCCCTTCTAAATTGAATGAAAATTTTGATTTCCTTATAATTCTAAATTTCATTTTGTTGCATTGAGTAAAAATTTTCTTGAAACCCTAGAGTGAATCTGAGTAATTGTTACATTGTTGTGTCTTGAACTAATTTTGAAATACACAGAATGCATGCATAGGTTTAAAATGTTGTTATTCATACGTGTTTGGTTTCTAAAATGCTTGTGAGTAGCGACTGTAGTTTTGAATACAAAGTGAGTTTTGATCTAGAATATTGAGAGTGCATCAGAGTTAGAATTGATAGATTAAATGAATTTTGATTCTATTCGATGAATGTGAGTTTGTGAGATAAATTTAATTATCATAGTTTATCTTTCAAATTAGATCTTAAATCTTGGAGTTGCTAGGTTTAAATTGATTATTTTCTGAAGCTTGCATTGGTAGTTAAAAGTGTTATTTATTTCCATTTGAGAAGCAGAGTTTTGGTTGGTATATTTCTTGAGCTTAGGAGTTATTTATGTTTGATGCCAGTTGAAGTAGAAGTGTAACCTTTTCATCACATTTCTTTGCGTGATCTAGTAGAATCACATAGTTCTATCTTTATTTTATCTTCAAAACAAGGATTAGGATTTGAGTGAGTTTTTTATTACAGTGAGATTTAGTGTTAAAAGTAGATTGAAGTTGCCTAAGATATTTTGAGAATATTTGAAGGGTGTGTGCTTAGAATTTATTAATCCCATTTGATTAGTATGAGATGAGTGTCCTTTTCAGGAACAAATCTTACAATTATGCTTACCTTTGTTTGAAATTTTCTTCCACAATATAAGGAAAAATATCAAACATAATCAATATTGTTGTAAAAAGAAGGTAATGGTTTAATGGTTTACCTTGAAGACATGCACTTAGCAAAAAAATGAAACTTATAAAAAACTTGTTCTCTTAACAAATCTTACAATTCCCCTTTCTAAATTTTGAGCAATTCCTAGTACCCTAATGATGGATGGTCTAGGTTGAAAACATCGACCTAGGAAATAAAGAAACCGATAAAAAGCTCATCCTTAAAACAAATCTTAGAATTAAGCATTAGAAATTTCTATCAATTTTCGCTAGCCCTAATTATGAATGGTCTAGGTTGAACAAATCGAGCTAGAAAATAAAGAAACAAAGAAAAAGATCATGGTCACAACAAATTTTAGAATTACCCTACAGAAATTTAGAGAAATTCTTCCTAGCCTTAATTAGGCAATTAAATTGGCTAGCCCTAACTACACGATTGCATGAGGGTTGCATAACAAATTTGCTTCACTTGTCTCCTTAAATAAACTATATTCCACATCAATACCATGGGTCAATACCATAGTTTGTTAAAACTAGGAGTAAAATAAAATAACTTTACCTCTATATTATTTTATTTTATTTTTTATTTTTATTTTTATGTAATTTGACAAATTTACTTTTAGACTTGTCCCCTTAAATAAACCATATTCCACATAAATACCATGGGTCAATACCACGGTTTGTTAAAACT